>RJWJ010001318.1:0-93531 GCA_004363605.1 Indri indri
AAAAAAAAAAAAAAAAAAAAAAAATTGCTTTGTGATAACATTTCTACAATGTAGGGCACAAGAAACTCTCAAAAATTAAAAAAAAAAAAATCGGCCAAAGAGTAAAAACAAGAAAGCTCACAAATACTGGAAAACAATCTACTGTGAGGGACAGTCAACACACACAACAAACTGAAGAAATGACATTTCAAGAACTTTAGGTTACAGAATAAGCAGAAAGAGAATAAAAGAAGTATATTAAAAATTATTCAAAAACAAAAAGCAAAAACAGGAACCATAAGGATGGACCGGAACACTAATAGAGAAAAAAAAGGAAGATTTGAAAACAGAGCAATAGAACTTCTAGAAATGTCAAAAAACAAACAAAAACATCGAAATTTGAAACTACAAACAGTAGATTAGAAAAAGGTAAAGACAGATTAGTAAACTGAAAGATAGCACTGAGAAAATCACCGAGAGAGAAGAACAGAGATAAAGAAGTGGAAAACAGTGAATGTGTATCTAACATCGTAATGAAACTGCAAACATCAAAGACAAAAAAAAAGTCTTAAAAGCAATCAAATAGCGCGCAAAAGACACAATCTCACTTACATGAAGTTCAAGAACAGGCAAAACTAGTGTATGGTGTTAGTTGTCAGAACAATGATTATTTCTGGTGTGTAAGGGGAGGGTTCCAACTGGGAAGAGGCATAAGGGTACCTTTGAGATGCTGAGAATGTTTCATGTCTTTCTGGTCTTTTGGCTGCATAAATATGTAAAAAGTTACTGAGCTACCCTGCACTCATATGTTTATCACAGCGCAATTCAAAGATATGGAATCAACCTAAGTGCCCATCAACCAATGAGTGGATAAAGAAAATGTGGTATGTATGCCATGAAGTACTACTCCTCCATAAGAAAAAATTAAATAATGTCTTTTGCAGGAACTTGAATGGAGGCCATTATCCTAAGTGAAGTAACTGAGGAGCAGAAAAGTAAATGCATGTTTTCACTTATAAGCGGGAGCTAAGCTATGGCTTCAGAAGTGCACAGAGAGTGATATAATGGACATTGGAGACTCAAAAGGGCGGGGGGGGGGGGATGAAAAATTACCTGTCAGGTACATGTACACTATTTGGGTGATGGACACACTAAAAGCCCAGGCTCCAACTACATAAGTAATGGAATTCAACTTGTACTCCCTAAATCTATTGAAATAAAAAAATCAAAAAGTCACTGAGCTGTACACTCAAGATTCTGTGTACTTTATTATATGTATATTGTACATCAGTAAAAATATTTTAAAAATTATCAGAAAAAAAAAGAAAGACTACCTACAAAGGGATGACAGCTAGATTCGCAGCCCACTTTTGCTTGGAAACAAAGAAGTCCAGAATATAATTCAATAGTGACTTCAAAGTGCCAGGGAAAATAAACATCAGCTTTGAATCCTTTACATAGTAAAATTATTATTAATGAATAAAGGTGACTAAGGGCATTTTCAGACCAAGACTGAAACAACCTTAACAGGCTGGTGAATCTACATAAGCATTAACTTTCAAAAACAATGATTTCGAAGGGTTTTAAAAATGAGGCAGATTATCCTGCAGACACACACAAGCACACACACACACATGAAATGACACATGGCAAGGTTATTTGCTGCAGTATCATTTGAAACAGCACGGATTATAAACAACCTCAATATTTGTCAATAGGGGGATTGATTAAATAGATTGCATTACATCCATATATTGGGATACGATTTAGCCATTAAAAAGAATGAAATGGGGGGCACGGTGGCTCACAACCGTAATCCTACCACTTCGGGAGGCTGAGGCAGGAGGATCGCTTGAGACCAGCCTGAGCAATGGCAAGGCCCCATCTGGATGAAACATAAAAAAAAAAAAAAGGTGGGCGTGGTGGTGCATGCCTGTAGTCCCACTACACAGGAGGCCGAGGCAAGAGGATTGCTTGAGCCCAGGAGTTCAAGGTTACAGTGAGCTAGGCTGATGCCACTGCACTCTAGTCTGGGCAACAGAGTGAGACCCTGTCTCAAAAACTAAAAAAATACAAAGAATGAAATATATCTTTGAGCATGATATAGAATAAATGTATTTCCATGTGAGTTAGATTTTTCTGCATTAACTACAAAATCTCAAGCAAGCGTTAGAACAATGAACATGGATTTCTCATATACTCCGTCTACAGCGGAGGAGAACATGAATAACTGCAAACATCAAACACTATTTCACAATTGCTAAGTAAAAAGAAAATAGAGTGCAGACAGTGTGTTCAGTGCCCTATCATTTGAATAAAATAAATCAAGACAAAAGAATTCATCACGTAATTGTTTTATATACAAGATCTCTGGTGGAATACACTTGAAACTGGCAAAGATGTTTGCCTTAAATGCATGGGAACTGGGCAGCTGAGAATAAGGGTACTCTAGAGATATTTCACTGTATCTTTTGAATTTTTTGCCATTTGAACATATTATCGAGCAAAAATTAAATTTCTTATATTGTTTGGGTAGAGGCTAGAGATATCAACTTTAGATTTGATTAAGCAAGTAGAGATGTTAAGATTTTAAGAGTAGCCACAAAAAGAGTTGAAATTGAGTGTACACTAAAATGTCACAGGAAGCAAAGAGGGGTAAATAAAACTCTGTTGGGCACTTTAAAAAAATGCATAAGAACCATTTGTGGGCCGGGCGCAGTGGCTCATGCCTCTAATCCTAGCACTCCAGGAGGCCCAGGTGGGAGAATCGCTTGAGGTCAAAAGTTTGAGACCAGCCTGAGCAAGAGCGAGACCGTGTCTCTACTAAAAATAGAAAAAATTAGCCAGGCGTGGTGGCATGTGCCTGTATATCCAGCTGCTCATGAGGCTGAGACAGGAAGATCGCTTGAGCCCAGGAATTTGAGGTTGCTGTGAATTAGGGTGACACCATTGCACTCTATCTGGGGTGAAAGAGCAAGACTCTGTCTCAAAAAAAAAAAAAGAAAAAAGAGTCATTTGTGCTTCCTGTATCTTTTCATATCATTTGACCTTTTTTCTATTAGGTTGTTAATTTTTTTTGGCATTGATATCTAGGGAATCTTTTTAAATTAGGGAGATAAGTCCTTTGTGGTACAAGTTGCAAATATCTTTTCCTAGTTTGTCGCGGAAGATTTATTTAATGTAGGTGAATTTCACAATCCTTTTTTTTAATAGCTTGAGTCATATTTAGAAGGCCTTTCCTGCTCTAAGATTACAAAAGAATTATCTCATATTTTCTTCATTATTTCCTTCTTATATGTTTATTTTCCCTAGCAACCTTTTATCTAGGTAGGAACAATAACGGTTCCTCTGCATGTCATCCATGGGGCCTAATGGCCTGTGGGTGTTTCCTCCAATAGATGACAAATTTCTTCTCACGATCTTAAATTTCGCCCTATAACTGACAGTTTGTACCCTTTGAACATTTTCCCAATCTCCCTGGCCCCCAGCCTCTGGTAACCACCATTCTGCTCTCTGCGTCTTGCGTTTCACTTCTTTAGTTTCCACACAGGAGATCGTGCAGTATGTGTTTTCGTGTGTCTGGCTCATTTCACTTAACATATTGTCCTCCAGGTTCATCCATGTTGCTGCAAACAACATGATTTCATTCTTTTTTATGGCTGAGTAGTTGCATAAGTATTTTTCTAAGGAAAACATACAAATGGCCAACAGGTGTTCATGTCGCTAATCATTAGTGAAATGCAAATCAAAGCCACAATAAGATATTATCTCACACTTGTTAGGATGGCTGTTATCAAGAAGGTAAGAGATAAGTGTTGGTGAGGGTGTGGAGAAAAGGGAACCCTCGTACACCACTGGTGGGAATGTAAATTGGTATAGCGATTCTAGAAGAGTATGGAAGTTCTTCAAAAAATTAAAATGGAACTACCATATGATCTAGCGGTCCCACTTTTGGGTATATACTGGAAGAAAACGAAAATTAGTATCCCGAAGAGATATCCGCACTCCCATATTCATTGTAGCATTATTCACAACAGCCCAGACATGGGCGCGACCCGAGTGTCTGCTGATGAACGAACGGATAAAGAAATGGCAGTATACTAGTTAGCCTTAAAAAAAGCGGGAAGTCCTAACAAAAAGGAAATGATTTTTTTTTTCTTTTTAAAGATTACTGTCAATATCTGGGAAGCAGTGTACAAAGAAGATACTTGTTTTCTAAAACAGAGCTGCGCACAGCAAATGGGTGGGTAATGAGGCATAGATTATAAATCTAATTTGTTCACTTATCCAATGGCGGTAATACTTTGCAATTTATAAAGTGTTCTCATATAGATCCTCTCATGACATCCTTTCAACAAAAAGATATTTTAGCTGTGAAAATAGCATTTGTCCTATGCTAGAATGAGAGGAAAGTGACACAGGAACAATGCCATTCACAGCAACATTATATTGGCAAAAGATCAGAAACGATGTGATTGTCCATCTTCTAGCTGGAGGACGCAGTGGCTGCGAGCAGTGTACACAGCGTGCTGGCACTTGCGAGCAAACGCCCCATGCTTCAGCTTCTTCATCCGTTCGAGGTTTTTGAGTTTGGGAAAAATGAGTAACTTTTTCATCACTGTGACTGTCAAGATTGTCCCAGATAAAACGATACCTTGGCCACAAGTTCAGGGTCTCTTCCATCTGCAGGGTCAGTCCATTCAACTGTAAGGATATTTGTCTATTTTTTTAGGTTTTCGCTCATCATGCAGCCTCTGGCTTGTGCTGCTAACTGGTAGAACAGAAGCAGAACCCCCAAATCATTTTATTATTAATGACAGAGATGATATTGATGACAGAGAACAGATGATGGAGAATAACATTGACCAAACGGTGTGACTTCACAGACTTTTTCCAGAATCTTTGCCTTTGTCTCACATTGTGGAATTGACCCAGCCTGTTGCTCGCCACAGACACGCACCCTCCAGGGCGAGTTCCGGCCACCACAGCCCCCCCCCCCCCCGTTCCCGTGCAGGGCCCTTTCCACAGAGGGCTCGACATGCGCGCTCCCTGTTCTGACCTGCCACAGGATGGCGATCTCGAATGAGTCCGTCCGTCTCAAAAAGCAGCGCGGACCCGTTCTCCTTTAAAGCTCTTGGTGTCTTATCAACAAAGATAATGGCTCTAATTGCTCCAATTCCAGGGTGCGCTCCAGGGTCCGCACGGTCTGGAGGAAGATCACCACAGCTCCTCTGACTCGTGACTGCATCCACACGCAGCCCACCCACCCGGATGAAGCCTCAGCACGCCTCTTCACGGACTCTCACGTCTGGCTCATTCTTCTTCCTTCGTGTACTGATTCTCATAACTCCACACAAAACGTAACTTTGTTCTTGAACAGGCAAGTAATCCATTTAAAGGATTCACTAGGAACCTGAAGGTGGGACAAATCACTTTCTTTGAACTACCAAAGCCCAACAGAACTCTCTCAGAGTGTCAAGTGCTCTTTCGTCAAGGTCGACATAAATTACCTGTCCCGTCTGAAACGGCTCCTCAGGCCCCTCTGTGCCCTTCTGCGGGAGTCCTGCCTCCATCTCTCCATCACTCTGGCAGGATTCTATGCCAGTAACACTGGACATATCAACTTATCCTCTCTTCTTTTTTTTAAGAGACAGGGTGTTGCTTCACCCAGCCCAGGCTGGGGTGCAGCGTCATCAGCATAGCTCACTCAGCCTCGAACTCCTGGGCTCAAGCCATCCTCCCGCCTCAGCCTCCTCAGTAGCTAGGACTACAGGCACGTGCCACCACACTCAGCTAATTTTTTTATTTTTGTAGAGACGGGGATCTCACTATGTTGCCCAGACTGGCCTCGAACTCCTGGGCTCAAGTGATTTTCCTGCCTGGGCCTCCCAGAGTGCTGGGATTACAGGCTTGAGCCACCCGCCTGCCCATCCTCTCTTTTTAACTGGATCCCACTGCCATTTACCTGATTGCCCCTTCGTCATGCAGGCCAGAGCAGGCGGGGCAGACTTGGAAAACAACTAGGTGGTGTGAGCACCACCCTCCCCCGCTCACATCAAGTGTTCTTGCCAAAAGATCAAACCTGAACCAGATCATGCTCCGTGATCTAATTACACCGATTTCCAGGAAATGTACGGCAGACAGGAACATGTTAAACACACTGTGAGGAGACAATTACCAAAATCCAAAATGTGGGAAACCCTAAAGGACAAATGATTTGATAATTTGGAATAAGAAAATTTGGAATACAAGAAAAATTTTTAAAAAGATGAAGAATTTTTAGATGGAAAGAGATTTTAAGGGGCCTGAATGGACACTATTTGGACCCTGATTCAAGCAAAGTGTAAACGAAGTATATGAGACAAACAGGGAAATTTGCATACCGACTGGGTAATTGTGATGATATTAAGGAATTGTAAACTTTTTAGGTGTGACAATGGTAGTATGGTTGTGTGTGTGTAAACAGGTCCTTACCTTTTAACGTATTGACAGACACAATGACAGGTCTGGGATTTGCTGAACTGTCCCGTGGCAAGATGGGGAGGGAGGACGATACAGATGTCACACGATTGGCTATGAATCGAGGTTTTGCTGTAGCTGGGTGATGGCTACTTGGAGGTCCACTGTACTATTGTTTGTGTAAGTTTGAAATTCTCTGTAAGAATAAATAAGGCTGGGTGTGGTGGCTCACGCCTGTAATCTTAGCACTCTGAGAGGCCGAGGCCGGAGGATCCCTTGAGGTCAGGAGTTTAAGACCAGCCTGAACAAGAGCGAGACCCCCTGCCCCCACGGCTCTGCTAAAAAAATAGAAAAAATTAGCCAGGTGTGGTGGTGTGTGCCTCTAGTCCCAGTCACTCAGGAGGGAGGAGGATCCCAGGAGTTTGAGGTTGCAGTAAGCTATGATGACACCACTGCAATCCAGTTTACGTGACAGAGTGAGACCCTGTCTCAAAAATAAATAAATAAATAAATAAATAAAATAAATAAGAATAAATTCTCTTAATAAGAAAAAGACAGGTGAAAGTCAGACATTAAAATCACCAAAGGTTTTGGTGTTCTAACTGCAGTGTACAGAGTAGACCGGAGGGAAGGGAGCGGGGAACTGCGTGGGGAAATTTGATTTGGAGCCAGTCTACATTTAATGCAATTTGAGGACTTCGAGTGGAAAAGTCCAAGTAGGGAAATGGTGATGTAGGGTCAGAGCTTGGTAGAGGTGTTTGTAGTCCTGTACTTAGGAAATCATATCCTGGAGCATAAAGAAGTTTTAAGAGGGCAGAGAAACCATCACACCATGGGGAATGAACCAACTAAGGGTTAGGAAGGGGAAAAAGGAAGCCTGCTGAACTCAGGAAGGAGATGATCAGCCCAAGCTTCCACCTACAGATTACTTTTGTTTTATTAAACCACAGAAACACCTGTCAGATATGGAGCTACCTTTTACTCTTGCCACCTAGAGATTTTTAAAACTTGTCTTTTTCCAGTTAAGGTGAAAGAATTCAGAACAATGTATTTTAAGGACACAATCGGGCTCTGTCATCTCTGTAACTTGCAGCCCTAACTTCCCTTTAGAAGTTGCACAATGCTATTTTGAAATGGTTTCAAAAGCTATCTAGACCTGGAGCTGGCTGTTAGGTCTGTGTGCTCAGCTCCATTCTGCACCAGGTTTGGGCCAAGCACTAAAGTGGTCTTAGCTGGACTCAATGGGAGGTGGCTGACAGCTCTGTTTCTTAAATTTTATTTTCAAGGACCTAAGCAAGGGAGCCAGGTGGAAAAAATCCAGATTCCCCAATGCTGCTCTCCATCCTGACCACCATGGTCATGAGCACGACCGTGTCAGAGGGCCTCGCCTCTCCAGCTCTCATTCTCCTTCAGTTAACCTGAGTAGTCATCATGCTTTGCATATGTGGAAGAGTCTGTAGAAGTGATATTATTTTAAATTTGGATTCTCATCTGCCTAAGAGTGCAACCTCTTGTTTCACTGGTTGACTTACTCTACATAAATATGCTTGTAGCAAGAATGGAACACAGGGATGACGCAGGAGAAGGACACACCAACAGCCTCTCAGAATCACTGGATTTAAACACAAAATGTTAGGAATTTGAATTTGATAGCTTTGAAAGAGACGAGTACCAAAGAGAGCATTACAGAACTGCTTGCCCATGGTTCAACCACTTCATTATTGCAGTGCAGCACGCTATTTTGGAATTATCTGTGTACACGTGCATTTCCCTTCCTAGACTTCATTTTAGATCAGGACTGCATGTTTGTTACCAGTATGTAGAAAACTGCCTGGCTCCTTGCGGATTCAAACATGACTCGATCAGTGCACATATGAATGAATGCACAAATAGCTCGTGCAATCTTGTAGCATGTAGAAATCATAAATACGATTTAGACTCCAGCCATCCTTTCAAATTTCCTTCAAAATAGAACACACATATTTGTTGTCATTTAAAGCATTTGTTTTTAAAACCACATGAGATTCCAATGGCAATGAAATAACTTTCCCTCACTAGCATCATGACTGAGGTAAATTAATGAGATAAATAAATGAGAGGTACTCTTACTATTTCTTAATGGAAAGAAGAACAGCCATTACTTCAGAGACCACAAGGAAGAAAAGTAAAGACAGGTTGGCCTGTATTTCCTCCTGCATTCAGTCTCTTTTTTTTTTTTTTTTTTTTTTGAGACAGTCTCCACTGTTTTGACCCCCAGTGGAGTGGAGTGCTGTCATTGTAGCTCACTGTGACCTCGAACTCCTGGGCTCAAGTGATCCTCCTGCCTCAGCCTCCTTAGTAGCTGGGACTACAAGGCACACACCACAACGCCCAGCTAACTTTTCTATTTTTAGTAGAGATGGGGTCTTGCTCTTGCTCAAGCTGGTCTCGAACTCCTGACCTCAAGTGATCCTCCCACCTTGGCCTCCCAGAGTGCTCGGATTACAGGTGTGAGCCACCGCGCCTGGCCGAGTCAGTCTCTTACACTTGGGACTTGTTTTTTCTGATCACAGGCCAGGGACCAAGGCTTACTCCTATGCAAAGCTCTTCCCGGGGAACTGCACGCCATGTGGTTCAGTTTTGCTTGCTCTCAATTTCAGCACACACCCCCTTCAGGCTGCAAGTCAGGATATGAACACAAGGCTGCCCTCTTTGGGACAAAGTATTTTTCCCCTTTCAGAGATGTTAGGTCTCATAAGAGGGGTAGCTAAGCATTCTGCCAAAGAGAACTGCCAATGATTTACTGTTACTATAATCACCCTTTATGGATTTCCACATACTTTAAAGACCTGGGGCAATGAAATGACCTCAGAGATCATTCAGCAAAATCTCTTTATCTTAAAAATGACAAAACTATCACCCAAACCCTGTAGTTTGCATTAGTGTTCATTCTTGGTGTTGGAAATTCTATGGGTTAATGCATGACATGGATCCACCGCTACAGAATCATAGAGTGCTTTCTTTCTTTCTTTCTTTTTTTTTTTTTTGAGACACAGTCTCACTATGTTGCCCAGGCTAGAGTGCTGTGGTGTCAGCCCAGCTCACAGCAACTTCAAACTCCTGGGCTCAAGGGATCCTCCTGCCTCAGCCTCCCAAGTAGCTGGGACTACAGGCACACGCCACCATGCCCGGCTAATTTTTTCTATATATTTTTAGTTGTCCAGATAATTTCTATTTTTAGTAGAGATGGGGTCTCACTCTTGCTCAGGCTGGTCTCGAACTCCTGACCTCGAGTGATCCTCGGCCTCCCAGAGTGCTGGGATTACAGGTGTGAGCCTCTACGCCTGGCCGGTACAGAGTACTTTCACTGCCCTAAAAATCCCGTGCTTTGCCTTTTCATCCCTCCTGCCCTTTCTCTGAACCCCTGGCAGCCCCTGATCTTTTTACCGTGTCCACAGTTTGGGTGACAATCACGTGTGTGGGTCCTCGGGTGTGCCACATGCACCGCTCTGGCGGGGGGGGGGCTGACAGGGGAAAGTGAGACACGTGCAGGGCAGGTGCACATGGGATTTCTCTGGACCGTCCTCTCAATTTTGCTGTGAAACTAAAACTGCCCTAAAAAAGGGTCTTTTTAAAAAATGACAAAATTGAGACTTTGAGAGATTAACTGACTTGACCAAGGTCACACAGCTGGTTCCCAGCAGGCCCAGATGCAAACCCAGGGGCCTCACTGTTGCGAGCGTCAGGCACCGCACAGAGCTCCCCCACATCCCAGGACAGCAAGAAGAAATTAAGACATACTTAATGAGCTGGACGTGCTACTCTTCTAGAAATGGAGTTGGGGATCCCCTCAAAGTCCAAAGGAACCATCTGGTCACGAGAGGGGCAGCGAAGTGGGGTGACGTGGCATCCGTCCTGACGTTTATGCCCTGGGCTCTGTCTCGCCGTCTCCCCTTGCTCCCTCCTGCCCCCGCTTGCCTGCTGAGTCTTGTTCGCGCTGCGCTCTGCGCTTGGAAGACTCTCCTCCATCTTCAGCTGCCACCTGTACGTGAAGGCGAAGGATCCCATTCATCACCTCACCTACAGGCTTTCCCTGGGCAGAAACAATCCTTCCTTCCCACTTCTGAACACTGAGAACTTGTAAATAACCCTGCCACTTACTGGCCCTCCGACTAGATGTGAGATCCACCATAGCAAAATTAGGTCTGAATCGACTTTGTATTTCCAGAAACAAACCCATGACGGGGTACAGAGTATGAGTTCTGCTCAAAAAACATAGACGGAACACAGATCTGACATTTCTTTTCTCCAGAGTACAGCTGGAGACTGGAAAACATCATAAGGCAAAAACAAATATGGCTTCTACAATGACGCAATTGGTAGGATAAATTGATGTTGTAGATTTAAGAATTCTGGTAGGACACAAACTATGCATCACTGATATAAAAACATTCTTTTCCCACACTTCAGAAAAATGATTGTCAATAGTATTATAATTTGCCATTGTTCTGAAACTGTAACCATTTAGATTGACTGTAATATTATTATTATAATAATAATCATGGCAATCCTTTGTTTTAAGAATAGAAAATAACATAAAATATACAAAGTATATAAAGAACAGTTTGGTCCTAGCTCATGGGTGCTCAAATGGAGTCATTTTGGAAGGTTGTAAGAGCATGAATTATGAGGAGGTAGAAGGCACAGGTTAAATAATACATCATTTAAACAGAAATCTATTTATAGGAAATCTATTATAATAAACTCTGGTTTTAGATTTTTGATCACATAGGAATAAGAGAAAAAAAATAGTTATTGTTCCTAGAACTTGCTGCCTCTAAACCAAGAATTACATTAAATTGTGCTAAAGCAAAAAACTGAATAATAAACTACTTTCAAGTTTCAAGTAACCAGTTGTTTGCTTTTCAAGATTTAAAGAGATAAAATGAATTTCAACACATCGAACAAAGACAGTTAAGCTGTTTTTCCCTAGCACATGTACAATGTAAAATGATATATGATTAGGTTTTAGGTTATTGAAAGGTTTTAGGTCAAAAAACTTATTTTTTTGAAGCATCTTTTGCTACACTTTATAGGTTCCTGCAAATTGTATTTTCCCCAAACAGGAACACAGTATTTGATCTTTTCATTTATTTTACTTTATAAGGAATGATGGAAACATAAATCTGCCTATAAACATAACCTAAAATGTGACTATCCTACACATGACAGCCCAGACTTTAGTAACTGCATGGTTTTCCCGTTATTTCAAGTACATATAAAAACAATTACGGGGAGACACACATTTATAATTTATGCAAATTAAGGCATATTAATTATAATCTATTTTTAAATTCGATTATTTTAAACATTTTCATTTTTAAAAATGCAGATAATGCTCAGGCTCAACTTTTTAGTAGGAATGTTGGTTTGTTAGGTTTGGCCAACTTTTCTTCATTCACCTTAAAGTTCAAACATGAAACAATGAGGAACGCAGACTTTTCTTAAAAATATAAATACTGAGAGTGATAATTTGAATCATATGGTCCTCAAAAATAGTGCTTCACAAATCACACTCAGCTTAATTGTTGGTAACTGTGACTATGCCCAAGGCTGGAATATCTCACTCGGCTTTTGGCTGCAGATTATACTTTTGTGGCTGGAAAAAATGTACTTCGATAGCATTGACTAGTTCATTCAGTTCCTTCTTCAGCTGCTCAGGATCACTGGAAAATGGGGAGAAAAAAATCCAGATTAAGGGATTATTCCAAAGCACATTTTAATTAATTAATTAATTAATTAATTTTTTTGAGACAGAGTCTCACTGTGTTGCCCAGGCTAGAGTGCCGTGGCGTCAGTTCACAGCAACCTCAAACTCCTGGGCTCAAGCGATCCTCCTGCCTCAGCCTCCCGAGTAGCTGGGACCACAGGCATGTGCCACCATGCCCGGCTAATTTTTTCTATATATGTATTTTTTTAGTTGTCCAGATCATTTCTTTCTATTTTTCAGTAGAGACGGGGTCTCGCTCTTGCTCAGGCTGGTCTTGAACTCCTGACCTTGAGCGATCCACCCGCCTCGGCCTCCCAGAGTGCTAGGATTACAGGCGTGAGCCACTGTGCCCGGCCCCAAAAAGCACATTTTAAATGCTCCCCCCCGTTGAACAAGTGACATTGAAATTTAACCTTAAGGGGAGGACTAAATCATAAAAAACAGAACTCCAGTGACTTATGCTTGGGAACACATCTGTTGACTTAGACAAAATCCCTCTTGAGACAATATGCATTATTTTTCCCAAAGGTTTTCTTCCAAGTTCTCAACTATAAAGAAAATTATCTCTTACTCTTCTCATGACAATTTTTATGAAACATAAATTTTGGCCTAGCATCTCTAAAAGATCTGCAAATTTTGTACCTGACAGTGCAGAGAAAACTTTCCTAACCTCAGTTGCCATTAAATCCTGCTTAACTTTTACAAATGATATTTGTGTTAAGTCTTTGGTCTCCTAGAACAGGGGTGCCCAACCTATGGTGAGTTGTATAATTATTTTGTTATATATTACAATGTAATAATAACAGAAATAAAGTGCACAATAAAGTAATACACTTGAATCATCCTGAAACCATCCTCCCCAGCCCCCAGTTGGTGGAAAAACCGTCTTCCATGAAAATGGTCCCTGGTGCCAAAAAGGTTGGGGACCGCTGCCCTAGAATATGGATGTTCCTGATGCTGTCTGTCCTCAAACTACTGGTGGCTAAACTGCAGCCTTGTCTGTAAGGCCTGCCTAGAATGGCCAGAGATGGGGAGTTTCCAGGCAGGTTTGGAGGGTCAAACACAGGAAATCGGATCTCCTCCCACTCCCTTAAGTTTTATCATTATGAAACTATTTCCAGAACAAGCGTCACAACTAAAGTATATAAAAGAATCTAGGGAGATAGATCGCTCTAAGAAAATCAAGTTTTCAGGGATGTGGGAAACACTCATTTATATGCAAACACGAATAACTGGAAGGTGAATAATGTATAAAACTAACTTCCAGTTAAACAGGCATCCAGCAGCTTATGTAGCCTAGTGTGAGTTACTATAATTACTTAACACTGAAAAGCTGAATTTAAAAAACTAAATCCTTCATACTTTCCATCACTTCATACTCTACTATCTTTAATATATGCAAAGTTTATTTTAATGGAAGTGGCAATTCCTATAATTAGTTAAGATCATTTTTACATTGTTATAGCTAAACAGTACAACTAAACAATCCATTTTATTCCAGACATTAATTCTGGTTCTACTACTTACTATCTGTATGCCCTTAGGCAAACCGATTAGCCTCTCTAAGGCCCAGATTCCTCATTTGTAAAATTGGGATGAAGACTTTACCATCTCAAGAGAGATGTTGTACAGATTGAGATAAATCATAGAAAGCAATTAGCACAGAACCTGGGCCAAAGACGTCAATAAATATAGCTGTCAGTGTAACTATTTCTATCCCTATCGGCAATATATAAAATAATTATGCTTCCTAAATATATATGAATTACACCAGTCTTTTTTTCCTTTTCCATAAACATGCTCTGAAGAAAACAACAGTTCTCAGGAAGGCATGTAAGCTAATAATTATTTTTTAAAAACTAAAATTCAGTGAATTTACTAGCTTATTTTTCAAATTTGGTTTTTATCATGACATGTATGTATACTATGATTCACTTATATATTGATATGTTTCTGACACTACATTTCTTATGTGTAAAAAAACAAATCAGTACTACTGTATAAGATTTCAGGGTATGATAATATCTAAAACCAAAATTTTGTCTTACTAGTCTGCATCCTAATTGATAACTGTTTCATTTCTTAAAGTTTGAGAATATTTCATAACATTTTAAAACACAAGACACAGTCTATGATAATTTAAACTAGGGTTAGGAATCTCTGTTTCTGAAAAGTCTAAATCCAGGTAGATCTCTTTATAGAAATGAATAGCAAAGTATCACGTATAATAAGGCATTTATTTTTCTCTAACCACCATGAAAAACCACTTAAGCTAAATAAAAGCTAAATGCAATGCAGTGTTCTTGATTTGATTATGGATTGGGAGAAAAAGCTATTTTGGGGACTTTGGGGCAAGTTTGAATCTATGTGGCAATCTGGCTAGGCTATAGTCCCCAAATAGTCAAACACTAATCTTGATGTTAGTGTGAAGGTATTTTGTAGATGCTTTTAATGTCTATAATCAGTTGACTTTAAGGGAAGGAGATTATTCTAGACAATCTGGACGGGTTGGATTCTAGCTAACAGGCGTTAGGGGCAGAACTGAGGTTTTTCTGAAGAATTCCACCTGCAGACTACAACTCAACCCACACCTGAGAATTCCAGGCTGCCTGGAATTCCTGGACAGCCTGCCCTGTGGATTTTAGATTTGCTGAGCCAGTCCCTACAATCAATTGTGCAGGCCAATTGCTCACAATACATCTCTTAATAAATACATCCTATTGGTTCTGTTGGTCTGTTGGAACCCTGCCTGATACAATTATCCAATAGCATTAAGATATCAAGAGAGTGTCTTTGTTTGTAGGAGATGAATATTGAAATATTAGGAGTGAAGTATCATGAGGTCTTTCAAATTTTTCAGGAAAAAAACTCACACATAATATATATGGTGAGAGAGAGCAAATATCACAAAATCTTAGCCATTTCTGAGTCTGGGTCAACAAACTATGGCACATGTAAACAAAGTTTTCTTGGAACACAGTCATGCCCATTCCTTCATGTATCTGGCTGCTTTCGTACTACAACAGCAGAGCTGAGTGGTGGCGACAGAGACCATATGGTCTGCAAACCCTAAGACATTTACCATTTGGCTTTTTTTTTTTTTTTTTTGAGACAGAGTCTCACTCTCTTGCCTGGGGCGAGTGCCGTGGCATCAGCCTAGCTCACAGCAACCTCAAACTCCTGGGCTCAAGCAATCCTTCTGTCTCAGCCTCCCGAGTAGCTGGGACTACAGGCATGCGCCACCATGCCCGGCTAATATTTTTTTCTCTATATATTGTTAGCTGTCCAATTAATTTCTTTCTATTTTTGGTAGAGACGGGGTCTCGCTCTTGCTCAGGCTGGTCTCGAACTCCTGAGCTCAGGATGATCCGCCCGCCTCGGCCTCCCAGAGTGCTAGGATTACAGGCGTGAGCCACCGCGCCCGGCCTTACCATTTTGCTCTTTACAGAAAAAGTTTGCTAACCCCTGGTCTAAGTGAAGGGTGTGGGGGTATTCACTGCATTATTATTTCAACATTTCTGTAGGCTTGAAATTTTTCAAAATAAAAAACTGGACAGGTTCCTTGTTTTTTTTTTTTTGTTGTTGTTGTTGAGACAGAATCTCACTCTGTCGCCCTGGGTAGAGTGCCGTGGTGTCAGCCTAGCTCACTGCAACTTCCAACTCCCGGGCTCAAGCGATCCTCCTGCCTCAGCACCCCCCTGAGCAGCCGGGGTTACAGGCACGTCCCAAAATACCCAGCTGATTTTTTTGTTTTCGGTAGAGATGGGATCTCACTCTTGCTCAGGCTGGTTTCAAACTCCTGGCCTCAAGCAATCCTCCCGCCTCGGCCTCCCAGAGTGCTAGGATTACAGGTGTGAGCCACTGCGCCTAGCCTAAAAAACTGGACAAAACTAAAGATATCTCTCTTCCAACAAAAATATTTTTTTAAAAGCAACACTTGTGTACTGTTGGGAGACTGCAAATTAGTAAAATCTCTATGGAAAACAGTATGGAAATTCCTCAAAGAACTAAAAGTTGACCTACCCTTTGATCCAGCAATCCCACACTACTGGGTATCTACCCAAAGGAAAAGAAGTCATTTTATCAAAAAGACACCTGTATTCGAATGTTTATAGCAGCACAATTCACAATTGCAAAGATGTGGAAACAACCCATATGTCCATCAATACATGAGTGGATTAACAAAATACGGTATATGTACACCATGGAGTTCTACTCAGCTATGAATAAGGACGACTTAATGATTTCTGCAACCATTTGGATGGAACCAGAGACTATTAACCTAAGTGAAGTATCTAAAGAATGGAAGAACAAACACCATGTATACTCATTATTAAATTGGAACTAACTGATGAGCACACATGTGTATAAAGGGAAGTAAATCGCAATGGAAATGAAGCAGGGGCGAAGGGGAGGAGGGGATGCACGAAAACCTAACCTAACAGGTACAGTGAACACTCTCTGGGTGGCAGGCACACTTTTAACCCTGACTGAAGCATTACCAAAGTGATTCCTGCAACCAAAAACATCTGTACCCCGTGATACTTTGAAATAAAAAAAAAAAAAGAAAAGGACAAAAGACATTTAAAAAAAAGCAACACTTATACTTGAAAAGGATTTTCCATTTTAAATGATTAGTAGGCCATGGAATTCTATGAATAAATGAAATCCATAATATAAAATATATTAAGAATATTTAACCTTATTAGAAAAGAAGGAAGTCTCAGTTATGACTTTATTGCTACTTTACGTTAGGTACGCTGGTGCCTTGCTTAAGAAGCCGGATGGCATACCTATCAACCAATACAGTGCCTGACACCCCATCTGCAATCATAAATGGGAACGACATTTCAATGAATATAACAAAAACACAATGTTTCAAAGTTTTTTCAGCAATTTATAAAATAATATTTGAATTTAAGTACCCTTAATGAGCCAAGTGAAAAATTTAAATACCATAGAGCCTTAAATATTAAATAGTGTTATTATTATGAAGGAAAATTTTCTGAAATGTTTGATATATTTTCACAGGATAATAAAAAGGAAAGGACAAAGATACCGATAAAATAGATCCTTAAGTTGGACCAATATGCATTTGTTTTTAAAAGAATGAAACAGAAATATTTGAAAGTGAGAATGAGAAATTCTCACTTAATTTCTCATGAGAAATTAAGTGAAAATGAGAATTACAAGGAAATGCCTGTGGAAAACCATATTCGATATAGTAGCAAATAGCATATTATTTAATACACATAGAAATATGATACTTGCATAATATTCCAATAAAATTCTGGATTCTTAGAAAATGAGCTGTTTTACATGTTTACTTAGTAGCTGAGTTTTTTGCCCCGTAAGCACAAAAAGGTTTTTTTTTTTGAGACAGAGTCTCACTCTGTTGCCCGGGCTAGAGTGCCGTGGCGTCAGCCTAGCTCACAGCAACCTCAAACTCCTGGGCTCAAGCAATCCTTCTGCCTCAGCCTCCCAGGTAGCTGGGACTACAGGCACACACCACCATGCCTGGCTAATTTTTATTTTCTATATATCTTTAGTTGTCCGATTAGTTTCTTTCTATTTTTAGTAGAGATGGGGTCTTGCTCTTGCTCAGGCTGGTCTCAAACTCCTGAGCTCAAACGATCCACCCGCCTCGGCCTCCCAGAGTGCTAGGATTACAGGCATGAGCCACTATGCCCAGCCCACGAAAAGGTTTTGAATGGGAATCCATAGCAAAATATTTAATATATTACATAGTCCCATGACTTCCTAAACATATTTTTATTGACGATCTTGATGTTTGAGAGCCACAGTCATTTCTTTGACTATTAGACTGGAGCTATCATTCAGAAGAAAAGATTCAGGGCACATTTGGGTGTGGAATGCTATTTCCCTCATGATAAACTCCTGGAGTGGTGAACTTTCTAAGTGCTATGTACACGTGATATAGATTTGCTTTGCTTTAGCATTTCCTTCTTTGCTATCAGCAGCCATTTCTCCTTCCTGAGGAAAGTCTAACTGTAACAATTCTTTCCCCATTCCCTTCATTTGCTACATTTAATCTGCTACTAGTCTGGCAATTCCTTTGCTTTTATTCCCACATATTGCAAATTTGATTCACAAGCCTGAAAAAACTTTTCTTTTTTTCATTTAAAAAAAAAATTTTTTTAGAGATGGGGTCTCACTCTGTCGCCCAGGCTGGAGTGCAGTGGTGTGATCATAGCTCACTGCAACCTCGAATTCCTGGACTCAGGTAATCTTCCCACCTCAGCCTTCCAAGTAGCTGGGTCTACAGGTGGCCACCATGCCCAGCTAATTTTTTAAATTATTTTTTTGTAGAAACAATGTTTTGCTATATTGCCCAGGCTGGTCTCAAACTCCCGGGCTCAAGAGATTTTCCCACCTTGCCATCGGAAGTCCTGGGATTATGGGCATGGGCCACTGTGCCTGCCCTGGAAAAACTTTTCTATGAGCAAAGCTTTTGTTTGTCTTTGTAGTCAAAATGACCTAGACTGGTGCTGTCTGCTACAGCAATGATTAGCCACATGTGGCTACTGGACACACTTGAAATGTGGTGGCTAGTGCCACCGAGAAATTGAATTTTTAATTTTTTCAACTTTAGTTAATTAAAATTTAAAAACTGGCACTTGATTCAGTTATTGGAAAACTTAAGTATGTCTGGAACAACTTGGGTATCAAAACTTATTTTTTCTACTCAAAATTTTATGAAATTTAAATACAGATCAAGTATTTCTAATAAAAGTTTAGCATTTAAATTGAGATATCCTATAAGTGTAAAATACTGAATGGATTTTGGGGACTTAGAAGTCTTCTGTGGAAAAAAAGAATGTAAACATCTCACTAATAATTTCTTACATGGATTACATGTTGTAATGATAATATTTTAGATAAACTAGGTTAAATAAAATATATTATTGAAATTAATTTCACCTGTTTCTTTTCACTCTTAAAATGTGACAAGTAGAAAATCTAAAATTGCATCTGTGGCTTGCATTTTATTTCTCTTGGACAACACTGCCTTAATTCATCTTTAAAAAAATTTTTTTCCTGATTTACAACTGTATTCTGAACAGGGAAGTACAGGTTAACTGAGCATTAGATGGGGCCGGATGGGTGCACAATATCACATTCACACGTGCTACGTACATGCACTGAGCATGTCAGAGCTCAAAATGGTAAGCTTGCTGGACGGTGACCAACTCAGACTCTTCACCAAGGTCACAGAAACACGACCCCGAGGCTATTAATACCAGTTTTCTTCCTGATGAGGTTCCTTACTCTCCTTGGGCCCTAGCACAAGCCTATATACAAGGGGTGCTCAAAGATATTTGCTGAATGTATACGGAATGGATTTTAATTTACTTTATCAGAGACATGGAAAGACTACAGTTCGAGAAAAAGAGAAAAACTCACTGATGCTAGCCTCCAATGAAAAGTACTTAGAAAAAGGAAGTTTTATTACTATTACTGAAATTAGGGATGAAATTTTCCCATACAAAGAAAGTGAGGACAGAAGTAGTTAAGGAATAAGTAAGCACTCTCATCCTTGGAGGCTTATAGCAGCTGTTAATATCACAACAGTGCTGCAGGTTCTGAAACAGCGTTTCTAATTAAACTACATAGTGGAAAGATGAAACATTTTACTTAGCATGTGAATAACCAGTTAGAAGTCTGAGGAATAAAAATCCCACCAGCTGCCATCCACATCATACCTGTTTCCAGGAGGGGCACACAGCTCTGCATAGTATTTGATCTTGGGCTCTGTCCCGCTGGTCCTCATGGTGGCCACGCCTCCATTAGCAAAGGTAAAGGTGATCATTTGGCTGCTTTTACTAGTAGGAAGAACCTAGGAATTAATTTACACATATTATAAATCTAAATAGTAACATATATTCTTCTGGCCTAACTAACATTTTCCCCTGCATAAACAAGAAAATAAATGCCAAACAAATATATTGGTTAGGAAAGAACATTTTTTTTTTGTTTTTGAGACAGAGTCTTCCTCTTTTGCCTGGGCTAGAGTGCCGTGGCGTCAGCCTAGCTCACAGCAACCTCAAACTCCTGGGCTCAAGCCATCCTCCTGCCTCAGCCTCCCGAGTAGCTGGGACTACAGGCATGTGCCACCATGCCCGGCTAATTTTTTCTACGTATTTTTAGTTGTCTGATTAATTTCTTTCTATTTTTAGTAGAGACGGGGTCTCGCTCTTGCTCAGGCTGGTTTCAAACTCCTGAGCTCAAACAAACCACCCGCCTCGGCCTCCCAGAGTGCTAGGATTACAGGCATGAGCCACCGCGCCTGGCCAGGAAAGAACATTTTTGAGGAAATCAGAAAATGTACTCCATACAAATGAAATACTAAATGAGACTGATAATTTATGAAAATGTGGTATATATACACAACGAAATACTATTCAGCCTAAAAAAGTAGGGAAATCCTGTCATTTGTGACAACACAGACAAACTTGGAGAACATTACGCTGGGTGAACTAAGCCAGGCACAGAAAGACAAAATACCACATGATCTCACTCATATGTGGAATCGAAAAAAGCTGAACTCCTAGAAGCAGAGACAGAATGGTGCTCACCAGGGGCTGGTGGAGGAGGAGGGAGGGGGAGCTGGAGAGATGTTGGGGACAAAGTTTTGGTTAGATAAGTTAGGAGGAATAAGTTCAAGGGATCTCTTGTACAACGTGGTGACTACAGTTAATAACAATGTATTGTATACTTAAATATTGCTGGGAGTGCAGATTCTAAGTGCTCTCACACAAATAAATGAAAAGTATGTGAGGTGATGCATACATGAATTACCTTGAGTGAACCATCACTATGTATACATATTTACATATACATAAATAGAGACAATTTTTACTTGTCAATTAATATAACCAAATCAATTTAAAAAAGAAAATTAAGTAAATTTGTGTACTAGCTTTTACCTTCCTAGTTCTATTAAAGTTACTTAAAGTTTTATTAAGATTGAAACACATCATTTCACAAGAAATTGACTTAAATAGACTAATAATATACTAATAAATACACCCAAACTAGATCATATTTCACTGTTACAAAATGAAATTTTGCACAAAAAAAAAAGTCCACAAAGAGTTATTTGGTTTTTTTTTTTTTAAGATAAAGCTTCTGGCAGGTGTATTTGTAGTTGACAGCTCCCAAAACTCCACTAAAATTACAGAAGTATTTAAAAAAGCATAAACACGAGGGCAAAGAGGCAAAGAAAAGACAGCAGTTGGTGGGGTTGCCAACCAATCGTGCAAGTCAGGAGACAGATGTCAGATCAGAACCGGTCTGATGGGACTAAGACAATGAAATCTGAGTGTCTGCAGGAGGAGACACGGACAAGAACCAGGACAATGTGCTCTGCAGAATCCCGGCCAGGCTCAGGAACCAGGTACAGCAAAGGGCAGGTGTAAGGCAGAGGTGGAAACAGGAACAGCGTTTGAAAGAAGCTATCGGAGCCTCCCAGATCCTTGCCCCAGCCCATGCAGTCAGGAAACCACCTCTTCTCTATCTCTGCAGGAGATGGTTTAATTCTCTGGAGAGTGAACCAGGAAGGCTCAGGAGCTGGAAACACGAGGCACCATGGAGGGCAAGGTATGGCGAAAACAGAGGGATCAAGTGAAAGCCCCCGGGCTAAGACACCCAGCTGTGCCCCCAGGGCCTTGGCATCCCAACCTGTAGCCCTCGCACACACTATTAAGGCCAGGCGTCTCCGGAGAAGCCCTCCAGTGGGGGCCCCATTAAAAAGACGGCTTGCTGCCCAACATCCCCGAGTGAAGTGAGCCATCTGGCCTGCATGAGTACACAGAGCCACACGCACACAGTGTTCAATGTGCTCTTAAGTGTCCAAAGGACAATCAAGGATCACCAGACTTTTGGGAAAAGACATTAGATAAAACAAAGTCCAAAACAAATTAAAAAAAAGAAATTGGAGGAAATAAGGACAATAGAGGAGAAAAAGATCTACATTTTTAAAAGCTGTAATTAATATCCTTAGAGAGATAAGATATTGTGTATATAAAAAAAGAATAGGACACTATTTATAATAAATTAGAGAGTAAGAACTGAAATAGCCAAGAGTCGCTAAAAGCTGAAGTCGAGGGAATCTCCAGAAGTGGAGCACGGGGACAGGATGGATGCCAGGACAGAAAGCCGAGCAGCAGCCTGTCAGCTCCCACGGCCGGCGTCTAACCAGGACTACCTAAGAACGGGAGAACGGAGAACACGGGAGGGAGTTGCTTAAAAAACCAATTAACTAGCCCCCTTTCCTGACACATAATCAAAAACTTCTCAAAACTAAGACAAATAATTCTCCAGACCAAGTGCACAGGAAAAAATGATTAAAAAGAGACCCATACTACTGTGAAGTTTTCGAACCTGAAGCTTAGAGAAAAGTTCCTAAATTTTTCCCAGAGATAAAAATAAAACCAAGTTGCATAGAAAGGACTGAATCAGTGTGGCATCCACATCCTTGTTCCCAGCACACAGCAGGCTTCAACTATTTGCTGAATGAATGAATGACTGGAGGCTCCCCAGCCACACTGGAAACCAAACAATAATGGAGTGAAGCTTTCAAAGCTGTGAGTCAATAAAGTGTGAGGGCGCAATAAGGCATTTGCACATCTAATGCTTCCAAAATTTTGCCTCCCACTCGCTTCTTCTCAGAAAGCTTCTAGAGGATGTGATCTAGGAAAATAAATACAGAAAGAGTAAGTAAGCCATGGGGTCTAGGAGCAAGGCACTTGACCCTGGAGAATGACAGCTGGCCCAGCCCAGACAGAGGGCCCTGGAGGGAGGCCACTGGCAACAGACCATAAGGAAAACCCCACTGTGAGGTTTTTGAAGGATTTGGGAAGAACTAGTGATAGTTACACAGAAATCCAGGCGAACAAGAGAACAAAGCAATGCTTAATTACAGGAAATGTAACTCTTTATGCATATTAGGGAAACCTAATCAAAATACACTACTTGGCTAAGCAGGCAACGATAATCACTAGTCAGAACAATAAAGGCATGGAATCTGATTTAACCAAAAGCTGTAGTGTATGTATTGTGAGGACAGAGGAGAAGGGGGAGTATTGAACGTAGAAAGTGTAAGAACTAAATCTTTATCTCAATAATAGAAAATTGACAAATTGTAACACTGATAAGTCAAAACATTACCATAAAAGCACATTATTTAGGAATCTGGTCATAAACACCCGGAGAAACCACCGAGAGCGAAGGTGGCTGTCTCGGTGGCACGGCAATGAGGCGGCAGAAGGTGGGACTGCTATGTTTCATCACGACCTTCTTAAATATGATTTATCTTTTAAAAATATATTGGGGGGAGATGAAAATTAAAAACATAAAAAGGTAAATAGCAAAGAGCACGTCTAACTTCTCCTAAAGACATCCATACTCTGCTTTCCCCAGCCCCCAGTCATGGCTGGCAATTCTCTTCTGCCACCTTTGGGTCTTCTTTGGACTCCCATGGGGGGTCCACATGGGGTGAGGAATGCAAACTCATGCTTTACAGACCCCATACTTTCAGAGAATAGGGGAAAACTAACTGGAAAGCAAACAGGTTCTCAAAGTGAGGACCAGGGGCATCAGCATCACCTGGGAACTTGTTAGAAATGCAAATTCTTGGCCCCCACGCCAGACCTGCTCAATCAGAAACCCCCAGGCCGGGTGCCAGCACTCTGTTTTAACCAGCCTTCTAGGTGACTGATGCTCCCTCAAATGTGAGCACTGCTGATAAGGAGAAAAAATTGGATCCTGAGTCAAAGGACCCAGATTCTTCCTGGACCACAACCAGCAAGCTGTGCGAACACAGACAAGTTCTGCACTTCTGCGTACTGATTTCCTAAGGTGTTAAACAACAGTGTTGGCTTAGATGACAAGTAAGATCTCTCTTAGTTCTAGCCCATGATTTTTAGCTTTCCATATATTTGTATAGCTTATTTATAATCATGCCTAAATGCCTAAAACCAGTTTCAATTAATTATATGATTAAATAAGTTAATCTACTCAAATGATTAAAAAAAAAGAAAATAGAAAAAGAGGTTTAGTTGATAAAAGCAAACATTACTTACAGCTTTTTTATCAGGTTGGCTATCATCATAGCCAGTTGTAAGGTCCCTAATGGAAGAAATTTCAAATTTGCCACAAGTTTTTGGATAATTATTTTTTCCATCACAGTTTCTGAGGTTTTCAAATAATTTTTGAATGATGTCGTGATCATGGCAGATAAAATAGGAAGCTTTGGTAATATGGTAGCCATACCTATAAAAAAATACAAATTCGTGCAACATGAGGAACAAAATAATTCCACAGAGTGGACACAGGCCATGTGTATCAACCAGTGTGTTCCAAAAAAATGAAACAAATAATCATAACTAACTTCAAAGGAATAATTCAGCATTAAAAAAGAGGTCTGAGAATCTACCCCAGGGATCACAAAATGACACAAAATGCCTTCTGTCTGCATTTGTAAATTAAAGTTTTATTGGAACACAGCCCCATCACTCCCACACTGGCTTTCTGTATTCTCTAGATGCTTCTGTATTACACAGGCAGACTTCAGTAATTGCTACAAAGACTGAGTAGATATATTATGAATACATTTCATCTTTTTTGACATTGGTCACTTAATGACTAATTCCATTAGTCATTTCTGTGACTAACGCTCTCATTTGTTAAGAATTAATGCAATCACAAATGGTAATCACTAATAAGTGGTTAAGTATCAGAAGGAAAAGGTAATCTCTTACTTAGTCTTTATAAAAAATAGACTTCCTCACCAAAGAGCATTAGAAAAAATATTAGTGTCTCATGCACAAGAACATAATAGAACAGTTAAAAATAAGACTTTAATCAGTCAACAGCAACTTACTCCACATAGATGGCCTTCAGCTGCTGAGACAAAGACAGATTCTTGCTTGCTAGAAAGCTAGCCAGCTCTGCGCTTATGACAGCGGCACTGACCCCGTCTTTGTCCAGAACGAAAGGGCAGCACATGTATCCTGCAGAAACACATGTCACACACACCCTCAGGAGGGGGCTCCTGCACAGTGCCATGTCTAACCACATGTGTGCATGTCGAGGTCGCACAGTGTTGAGCGTACGCATGTTTCTCGTTTACCATCACACATTAAAGAGTTTGGCCCAGTGCCTAGCACACAGCAGGCTTTCAAGAAGTATTTGCTGAAGAACCTGTGAGGAAGGTTTCCTCTCCTGGCCAAATGGGGCTCATTCACTAGCTTTGTTGCAACTCCCTCCAGCTCACAGGAAGTGGTTCCCAGTTGTTCTAGTCAACATTTATTTCTTCTCTGAATCCCAATATTCTTGTTAGTCACATTTGTCATTTTGACACCTGGCCTCTTACATTCTTGTGTGGTTACTAACTAGATCCATATAAGCTGCTGCCGGCTAAAGTCAGTGTCATCCATTTCTTTCAGAGTCACTGAGTAATAGACATGCGATTAATATTTGATAAATGAATGTTAAGAAAAGTTTTTTATTAAAAAACTAAAAAGCTACAGAGACACAAGTCTGCCAAATCTGACAACAAAAGAGCAAAAGCTGAGCTATTCTACTTTATTCAATGAGTTAAATCATGTGTGTATGTTGGTGCTGCAGGGAATGTACAGATGAATATATTAAGAAATAAACTTAATGCATATTAGTTTTTACTGAAGTAATAGCTAAAAAATTTTTGGCACAAACATGAATGTCAAATTTCTATCTCGAGCTCTCCTTTCTGCTCATTTTTATCAACAGTTTAAGGCAAGGGGTTATTCAGTCATTCTCGCTGGACTTGGTGTCACTGTCACCTGGACAAAGGATTCCTACATTAATGGCTTGATTATTTGTAAGAGACTCCTTTTTGTTGAAAAATATCTGAGATACTAATTTTGGAGCAGGACAGTTCAACGCTTAACCTGAGCGCTAGAAAAGCAAAGTAAACTGTGTGTTCCTATTTCACTGTGGCTCTTTTAAACCCAAATCCAAACCTTTTTCTCATTTACTTACATTCTATATTAACTGATTTTATGATCCTCATTATCACGTCTTACCAATAGCTTCTTCAAATGCAAATAAGACAGTTTTCCCCTGGTCTATTAGCTGTTTGGCTCTGTTTCCCATCCACTTAAAGCCAGTTAATGTTTCCTGAAGGGATAATCCAAAAGAATAAGAAATGCCTTAGATCTTCAACAGAGCGAAAGAAAGGAAAATGAGCACGTCCCACAAATACCTTACCTCAAATTGAAAACCCTCCTTTAAGGCAATGGCCCGCAAGATTTTGGAGGAGACAGTGCTGGACAACATGTATGTGTCTTTGAAGCCATTGCGATCCTGGTTCTTTTCTTTCCAAGAAGTAAAGAGCCACCAACCCAGGAGGGCCCCCAACTCATTGCCTGAAAACACTCTCCATTCACCCCTGAAAGAAAAAAAAACTATTCATTTCCGTGATCTTAAGGAAGACACTAGAAGTCACTGGAATAGGACAATTAAGCAAAGAAGTCTTAAAGTATTTTCTGCCAGTCTGTTCTTGTTATTCATCATCTTTAAGTAACTGGTAACTAATGTAACTACCACTTCATAAACACTGTGTGGCTACTATGTATCACCCAGTTTGCCTAGTCACCCATCCTGTCTGAAGATTTTAATTTTATAGAATTATACTTATTTTTAAAGTATGTCAGCGATGACACATAATCCTTTTATTTTAATCTTTGGCAAAGGCTTTGGTTTTAAACATAACAGAAATATGCAGGCAAGATCCCCCCATGTATAAAATAAGTTTTGACATCTCAACTTTTGGACTGGTCAGTATTGCTGATTCTGAGAGGTGATAGCTTAGCATTCCTTAGGATCCACTTCGGCCCTAAAATGGTCAGAACATCAAAGAACAGATACGTGATTTCTGTTCCTCTCTGTGGTCCAGGCGACTAGCAGTAAATCTCACATACCGTCACGTATCCCCTGAGCCTAACTTTCTAAACACTGATATAGAATTGAACCTGTTTTATCATAATCTAAAAAACCCCATCCCTTTGGCAGTACCCCACGGCCCCCAAAACATCACATAGGCTGTTTGACGCCCAAAATTCCTCGAACCCTGCCTACCTTTCAACTTTTTCTCCCACTTACTTACTTTCCTTTGTACGAACTCTGTCTGTGGTCAGACTTGTCTTAAACACTGTGCCAATACCCACAGGCATTCCTCTCTGGTCTGTCCAAACTAAATTCATCAATTCCTTGAAGGTTCAACTCCTTACCAAACCCAACGGCAAATACTGAACTGCAAAGCCAGCACCAAAGTACTCTGCCCTCAGTAGGCACGGAGACATCACTTATGATATATTCAATTATAAATTTTTTCTTCCTCTTCCTTCCCCCCCCAACCCCTCTAAATTATAAATTAAGGGAAGATCACAAATAGGAACTTCAATTCCAAATACATACTGGGTTATCTACTCTACATTACACTTGCCAATCATGTGACACCCCTACCTTGCCCCGACCAGGTCAGTATCTCACTCTGCATTAGAAGACTCCACAGAAGGTTCAGTGAGATGATCATTTGCAAAATAAATGGGAAGTGTTTCCGCACAGGTCCAGTGACCTCAGGAACATTTTACTGCTTTATATTTTCTATAATATAGGTAATCACAATTAATTTACCTGTTTTGCTTTTCTGCCACAGCAAGTCTATCAGCATCTGGGTCATTCGCTAAAACAATTTTGGCCTTGGTCTTGTCAGCCAAAGCAAAAGATAAAGTCTGAAAAAGAGTATGAAACTAAAAGATTACTTAAATCAAGAGTCAAGCATATGGTAGTCTTTAAAAACATTCAGTTCTTTTTTTTTTTTTGAGACAGAGTCTCACTCTCTTGCCCTGGCTAGAGTGAGTGCCATGGCATTAGCCTAGCTCATAGCAACCTCAAACTCCTGGGCTCAAGCGATCCTCTTGCCTCAGCCTCCTGAGCAGCTGGGACCACAGGCATGCGCCACCATGCCCAGCTTTTTTCTATATATTTTCAGTTGTCCAGATAATTTCTTTCTATTTTTTTTAGTAGAGACGGGGTCTCGCTCTTGCTCAGGCTGGTCTCGAACTCCTGAGCTCAAACGATCCGCCCGCCTCGGCCTCCCAGAGTGCTAGGATTACAGGTGTGAACCACCGTGCCCGGCCCATTCAGTTCTTTAACAATTAAAAGAGTACTTTCCCCAAAATGAAGGCTGCATTTTATTTCTGGAGCTGGTCTTCACTGGTCACACATTACTGTCCTAAGTCAGAGATCAGATAACAGGAGCATCCGTGTGCGGCCCAAGCCTGCCCGTGTGATCTGCTGCACGCAGGGCAGTGCGTGTGCGGCTGGATGGCTGTTTGCAGGCATTGCCATGCGGTCCGCCTCACAAACAAACCAAACGGCTAACGCTTGGAATGTCACTGGTACTCCAACCTTTAAAATGCTATGGTCTGTAACAGTGTAAACAGCACTTCTTCACAGCAGAAAAACGACAATTAAGGAATAAAAGTCATACTATGATAAAACTCCATTCTATTACTGTTTTTTTGGCATTAAGGAAGCACAGTAAACTAAACTAAAATTACGTTGAATTAATTAAATTTAAAGTAGCACTGAGATTTCAGCTCTCAGATCCCAATGCTAGTGCATCTAATTTGAAAGATCTTTAAGAAATGAATGACTAACAAATACACATATTTCCAGCAATGAAATCAGTTATTCTTCAGCACAATGAAAACACATAAAAACATATTTTACTTGACAGTAATAGCTTTGAATATAAAAGGTAGATTTTAGAATTTTAGAAAAATGTGGTTACCAAGACACCTTTACCCTCTTCGGGATTCGGGTATTTCACCGTCGGAAACTCAGGATCAGGATCTTTCTGTTCAGCGACAGCCTCGGGAGGAACAAGGTCAAAAGCCTTGAATGCCGATTGCACGAAGTCATGACCCACCCCGTGGACAGAGGTGTGCACAAACTTCACCTGGCTCTCCCTGTTCACGCTCCTAGAATCAGACACACCACAGAAAACGATAAAAGACAGAAATATGCCTCTCGCAACTGGAAGGTTTGCAAAATGTCAAGGAGCCAGAGTCATAAGAATATAAGAAATTGATGTAATAAGAATGTACAACTGAATATCTTTCCAATTCCATTAAAAAAATCCACTCTCTCTCAAATATACATAACCCCCCCAACATCCTCAAGTGTTAAATTTTACTCTGTAGTTATTTTCAGCAAATGTGATTATTTACAGATTCTCTTTTATGGAACAGCTGTCACATGCAGAGTAGGACACGGCAGAGAGCCTCCGGCTCCGGTCCCAGCACGAGGCTCGCGGCTGGCCTGTGAGGTGCCCGCTGTGGCAGAGCCGGCGCTGAGTGCACCAGCTCCAGGGCTGCATATATTCTGTATTAGCTTCAGAAATGATTTTCAAAATGTCCCTTTTAACAAAATGTGATGGGTTATCCCATACATGGACATATAAAAAGTAAAACTTTTCTTTGCCAAGTAACAATCCTGTTTGGCAAAGTACCATGATCTAGGGACTTAATGTAGAATAACAATAAACATCAAAATTGAAAGAAGTTATATAAAAGTAAACATAAGATTTTTAAAACTTCCAAAGATCTGACTGCTAGAATCTTAGGTTATTATCCATTTCTTTTGGAAATGAATAAACAAACAAGGTCTTCTCTAAGAGAACAGTGGTTTAAAACAAACGTACCCTTGAAAATAAAATGCATCTAGTAAAATAAATATGCAAGATCAGGGAGGATGAATCTCAAAAAAAATCTCTCAGATATTAAAATAATTAAAACAGTTTGCTACTAGCTATAAAAAGGCAGACAAAAGGAACAGAATAGAGAGTTTAGAAGCTGATCCAATTTGAAATGGGAAATGCATATTTGAAGCAGTAAAGCTTGGTGGCTAACATGCTCTGGAATCAGACCCAAATTTAAATCGTAGAACTCTGCCACTTAAGAGCGGTGTGACTGATGCCTATTTGCTTACTCACACTTTGCTGCGGTTTTCTCATCTACAAAATGGTAATGCACCAGAACTCACTCCCAGCATTATCATGAGGATTAAAATGAAACTGCATGTGAAGGGCCTCTAGCAATTATCTTCTTTTTGTTTTTTTGAGACAGAGTCTCACTCTTTTGCCTGGGCTAGAGTGAGTGCCATGGCGTCCTAGCTCACAGCAACCTCAAACTCCTGGGCTCAAGCAATCCTTCTGCCTCAGCCTCCCAAGTAGCTGGGACTACAGGCATGCGCCACCATGCCCGACTAATTTTTTTCTATATATTTTTAGTTGTCCGATTAATTTCTTTCTATTTTTAGTAGAGACGGGGTCTCGCTCTTGCTCAGGCTGGTTTCCAACTCCTGAGCTCAAACAATCCGCCCACCTCGGCCTCCCAGAGTGCTAGGATTACAGGCATGAGCCACTGCGCCCGGCCTAGCAATTACCTTATATATAATAAGCACTTGATTAATGTTAGAAACTGTTTCATAAAGGTATCATATCCAATTAGCCAAAAAAAGAGATAGGGTCTTCAATTTATCGTATTGGTACAACTGCAAACCTTTTGGAAAAAACCAAATCTGCTTTCCTACTTTGCACCCCGTACAAAATTAAAAATTACCAATGACTCGAAAGATTGAAATATTACAAAATGTAAACATGAAAGTTTTAGAAAAAACATGGGGAATTTTAAAAAAAATAACTTTTGTCTACAGAAAGTCTTCCTAAGTATGACATAAAACCCAGAATCCATAATTAAAAGATTAATAAATGTTACCAAACTTTTAAAAACAGTTCAGCAAAGTTTCAATAAAAAATTCCAAAGGTGGCTGGGCATGGTGGCTCATGCTTGTAATCCTAGCACTCTGGAAGGCAGAGGCAGGAGGACTGCTTGAGGTCAGGGGTTCGAGACCAGACTGAGCAAGAGCGATACCCCATCTCTACTAAAAATAGAAAAATTAGCCGGGCGCGGTGGCGCGTGCCTGTAGTCCCAGCTACTAGGGAGGCTGAGGCAGGAGGATTGCTTGAGCCCAGGAGTTCGACGTTGCAATAAGCTATGATGCCACTGTACTCCAGCCTAGGTGACAGAGCCAGCTACTGCTTTTCTGTTTACACTCCTTCAGTGACGTATCATCTACAGGTGCTTTCGTACTACAACAGCAGGATTGAACAGTTGAGAAAGAATTCATATGGTCCTTGACGCCAAAAATATTTACTGCGTGCCCCTTTAAGAAAAGTTTGCCAACCCCCAGTCTATAGCCTCTAAAACCAGATGCACTATATGCACCAATTAAAGAGAAAAATTTCATGAAAATTGATAGAATTTGGCTGAATCACATGAACTTAACTCAAGGTCAGTGAAGACACAATGCATTTACCTGTGGAAACAGTATTTTGTAAGGTCTTCAAAGTAGTCTTTGCTGACAGAAGCACTCGGGTTGTGAAGAAGCGGACTGCCGTCAATGAAGGAATCGTCCCAAGCTTGAGGCCACGGCTCTAGATTTTCTTCGATAGCTTGAGAAATTCCTTTATCGTGAGGAAAGATGATCTGAGCTCCATTATCCCAATAGACCTAGAGATCCCAGGAACACATTTGAAAAGTTTAGAGTTAATGAAAATACAGCATCCATACCTATGCCCCCAAACATTAAAGGTACAGGATTCCGACAGAAGGACATGAATGTGGAGAGAAAAATGAAATACCTTATAGCCATTATCCTGCTTTGGATTGTGAGAGGCAGTTATCATGATTCCAGCACAAAGTTTCAAATGTGATACTGCATAGGGCTGTAATACAGCAGGAAATAAAAACAAACAGTTTTTAACAAAAAATTAGATATATTTACAATGTCTATTGCATATTGTTTGTGCCAACTTGTTCCCTTTCAATAAACACAGTATATAAATATCATGTCTCGTCCAGTATTTTTGTGCCACACCCAAGCAGCATACTCTCACTACCCATGGAACTGACTGGCTGCTCGCAATTCCAGGATGTGTGTCCTAATAAGAAAGGGGAGTAATTTCCTAGGCGTTGTCTTCTCATTCTGTCTTCTGCTTGCTAGAGCTAGAAGACGGTCAAACAAAAAAATGGTCTAAGCTTCCATTCCACATTTTTTTTTTTTTTGGTAGACAGGGACTCACTCTTCACCAAGGCTGCAGCGTAGTGGGCCGATTATAATTCACAGCAGCCTTGAACTCCTGGGCTCAAGCGATCCTCCTGTCTCGGCCTCCCAAAGTGCTGAGATTACAGGTGTGAACCATCATGTCCAGCCTCTGCATTCTTTTTAGGTTTCTGCTTGGTATAGGAACTTATAAATTCCGTTTATTCCCTCCAACTGCTTCTCCTTCTCCTCTTTCTCATTTGCTTTTAAGGAAAAGGTTGAGAAAAAGGTTGAGGAAACAGAGTACTCTTACAGGTTGTGCATTTATATCTCACTCCAGGGTTAAATACCCATCCCTTACATTGTGACTTAGCTCCCATCTTTACAAGAGACTGCCCACAATGGGGGGAGGGGCTGGAATTCCCCCTAAGGCTGCAGATGAGATTTATTGCACACAGGCAGCCTGAGATTCCAATCATCGGTCCCCTCCAGCTGCCCACCAAAAATCACTGCAGTTTCCTGTCCCCTTGAAAGTTACGTCACATCTCTCAGGTAACCTGGGGCAAAGAAAGGGGAGAACCACTCCACAGTGTGGGAAATGATCATGAGACACTCATTTAATTCATGTCTGTTATAAAAACAATAGCTATTAATACTTGGTACAGAAGACAATCAGGATGCTTGAACACACTGCAATTTTTCCATCAAACTATGAAACTTGGCCAGGCACGGTGGCTCACCTCTGTAATCTCAGCACTTTGGGAGGTTGAGGCAGGAGGATTGCTTGAGGTCAGGGGCTCAAGACCAGCCTGGGCAACACAGTGAAACCCTGTCTCTACTAAAAAAAAAAAAAAAAAAAATAGCCGGGTGCAGTGGCGCACACCTGTAGTCCCAGCTCCTTGGAGGGCTGAGACAGAAGGATCCCTCGAGCCCAGTTTGAAGTTACAGTGAGTTACAATTGCGCCACTGCATTCCAGCCTGGCTGACAGAGAGACACCCTGTCTCTAAAAAGAAACAAACAAAAAACCAGTGAAACTTGAGCTACATTTGGATGTGACACATAGTGTGTCCCGGGCTATTTACAATCTGGGCAGTGTTGAGTCTACCTGCCAGTGCACTAGAAATGGCAAACACAAAACAAGTGGGACTGACTTCAGTATCGGTACGCTCCCATTTCTACTCGATTGCAAGTCACTGCATCCAAATCGTTTTCTAGAAACATATATTCTCAGCATCTGGCCCAGCTCTTAAACGGTCTAACTACATCAAAGCAATAGCTTTTCTTTAGATTTTACTACATGAAGAATTTGATAAAATGTCTTACTCAGACATGCCAAGCATGCTCTCTGTGTGAACATGAATAGCATTTAGCGTGAAACATTTGTATAAAAGGCAGGTGCATCAATTTGTCAAAAATATTCATGATAAGACAGGATTTGAGGTGAATTCAGATTTAGACACAAGAAGTTTCCTAATTGTGATAGCTGGGAAAAAGAACTACGCATCAAATTAAAAAACAAACAGACAAAACATCATTTTGCTAACTTGCTAAAATACCTTAGAATGCAAGCAAAAGGAAAATTGCACATTTAAAAAACCAATTCTGATGAATCAAAACTTGAATACCAGAGAGAAATTACCAGGATGTGGGAGAAGCATTCCTGGCGAGAGAATAGAATGTCTGATAAATGCTGAGTTCTTCTGTCATTCAAATAGTCCGAACCCAACAGCCCTCCACACTGTAAAATTCAGCCAAGTCTCATCCCTGACCCTGTGACAGGAAATTATAAAAGGAAGCAGTTACTTACCACAAAGGGGGTTGGGGTTATGTCGTTAAAAAGGTGTACGGGAATCCCCCGACTGATAAATGTGGTTGCAGCAAGTCGGGCAAACCTGGGAATGCAGAGTGACAGGGAAGAAAAAGAGAGTCAAGTTGTCAAGACCTCAGGTGACAGGAAGAAGGAAATGAATGCCTGACACTTCCTTAGGTAGAACACAACAGCCAGATCAAGGACAGCGTTTATTCCAAATCTTTACCTTGGCACAGGACATTAAAGCTGGAGAACCCTTAAAAGTCATCTCATTCCACCTCTTTGTTTTACAGAAATGGGACTAAAGCCAAGAAAAGCCAGGCACCCTGCCCATGTCCGACAGCCAGTAAGCAGCGGGGCCAGGTCGCTCCCAATCTCTCAGCTCACCCACCGTCCAGCTCAGTGGTTCCCAGTTGTGGTCATTCTGCCCCCCCCCCCCCCGTCCCATGAAGTGTCTGGAGACATTTTTGGTTGTCACACTGGGGAAAGGGGGAAGGTGCTATTGGCAGCTAATGGGTAGAGGTCGGGGGTGCTGCTAAACGCCCCACCCTGCAATGCACAGGGCAGTCGCCCACAGCAAAGAATTATCCAGCCAGTGTGAAGTCACATGTCAATAGCGCAGAGGCTGACAAACCCTAGCCCAAACCTACCACAATCCAGTATAAACCATGCAGACCAGAATTGGACTAGAGATGGTTTTACTTGAAAGACATATTGGTGTGCATGTACGCGCGCGCGCGCGCGCACACACACACACACACACGCACACACACGTATCTTGGTTCCAACTAGCTTTTAAAAGAAAACTTGAATCTTTGACATTTTTCTCAACTTCCACTGCAACTGGCATCAAATCTTTCTTCATGCATTGTGTAAAATACTTTACCACAAATAAATGAGCAATTTCGTTAGAATGCACAACGTTGTACCATTAACGGATTAAACAATCGGATCATTCATTGTCCCCCCCAAATCTTTCTTGAGCACCAGCTTCATCGGCACCATTGTAGGGACTGGCTGGGGCACAGAGAGGGGCTCTCTGTGCGCGTGTGCACAAATACACACACGCACAGTCACAAATGTGCACAAAAAAATACTCAGTCTGTTCTCTTCATATGCTTAACAGTTACTGCTTACGCTCCCCACTAGGTATTTAAAATGGGAAGATTAAAGAACTAATAAACATTTTTTTAGGTAAAATTCTGAAACTGTAATACTTTCCAACTCTTTAGGAAGATTCTATTTGTTAATACTTATGAATGTTTTGCCACAGGTTGGTTTAACATTTATGTTACAGTCTCTAAATGTCTTACATGTTGTAGGGAACAAAGAGTAGCCCTGAGCTCCATCCCATCCCATCAAACTCTGAGACCTGAACCATAAACTGAAAAAGAATCTGTAATATCAGGCACTTTAAGGAAATGATATGGCTCTAAGACCAGAGCAAGAAATAGCTATACCTTAATTGATATATCTGAAGGATGTGTCAACCAGAAGCAGGGCAGTCAGCCTAAAATGAAAAAATTTGAGAAGCTGGCCAGGCAGATTTAGCCTCAAATATTCACTGTGCACATAACATGCACTACTCTGACCAGAGGAGCTGACCTGCCCCCGAGGCAGCAGAACATGCTCGTGAGCTAGCTCTAACCGCACGTTCACTAACTATCGATGAAGCTGACACCTGGTTTATACCACATCACATGTCTTTCATGCGCCTTTATCCCCCAGAGCTACAACACTTCTCTTGCTTTATTGAAAAAAATCACATTTTTGAGCCTGCAAAGCTGAAAACTAAAAACTTTATGGCTTCCTGAGTTCAGTCTGGGGGCGTATGTCATCTGGGGTTTTCCCTGACCACAATCCTTTCCTCACGGCCACTCAGTTATTGCCATCGATGCTTCTCTCTTCGACTGGAAGCTCTGGGTGGGCAAAGACAGGACTCTATAAATTCATCCAGCTCTGCAGAGTTAATGAGACTTTTCATTAATAGTAAGTATTTGTATGTTCTCCCAATCTGAGAAACTATTAATACTTACGCTCTGGAATGATCAAAAATTCATCGTAATAGGGCAAGTGTTTAATTAAAAAGAGGGTCACATAACATGGTTAAGAGCAGGGGTTGCTAAACTACAGCCCAGTTTGTAAATAAAGTTTTATTGGAATGCTGCCATGCCCATTCATTTATGTATTGTCTATGGGTATTTTTGTGTTTCATGGTAAGTTGAGTAGTCGGGACAGAGACCATATGGTGTGCAATGTGTAAGACACGGACTATCTGCCTCATAAAGAAAAAGTTTGCTGACCTCTGGTGCCAGCCTCCTTATGCTGTTGTGACTCCTCCTCTCATTTTATGATCACAGGGCAAAGAGATAAGAGTGCATACCTTATAGGCTGTTGGGACGATTCAGTGAATAAATATATAAGTGCCTGGCTCATAATTAGCACTCAAATGACTATGGCTATTACTATCACCATCATCTTACACCTCCAGCTACCTAAGAGAGCTCCACTGGTTTGGGAATGCTACAAAAATGCAGCTTGACATGAGAAGTGGGTCATAAGACTTATGAATAGCAAGGGAAAAAATTACATAAAAAGAAGTAAATGAGAGGAAAAAATAATATTGCCAGTTTAAAAAATGTCTTTCATTTACATGGGTATTATATTCTAAATCATCTAGATAATGTGATTTTCTTGATCTAAGTATATAACCAGAATTTTACAAAGTTGTAAATAGAATTTACCCATCATTTTCATAAGTTAATCAAGGTAGCTAACAGATGTATTTAAAGTCAAGATTCAGATATTGAAATGGTAATTAAAAATAAAACTGCAAAATAAACCACAAAAAAATCGTTTCCAAAAAATGTCTAAATACCTTTTGCTGCTGCCTCCGCTGGATGGATGAGCTCGAGCATCAAAACTGATCACGACACCTCTCTGCTTCAGGTCACTGAACTGTTTTTCCAGGTATCTGCAAAATCCCTAAAAATACCCCATGGCTTGAAAGACTATATGTTTAACACATCTTTTATTTATATGATATAGAATAATTAACCAAAAATCAAGTTTTTTCAACTTTCTTAAGAGAACATTATAGCAGAGGGGGGAAACCTCTCAATAATTAAACGAACTGAACAGTAAGAAAATAACAGCTTTATTATTGTCTATCTATCTGTATCAAGCACTGTGTCAGGCACTTAGTATCTATTATCTCTAACCCCTGATCAACTTTGCCAAGAAATGCCATTTTACAGATGGGAAAACAAAGGCTCAGAGAGATACATCCACTTGCCTAGTTTCAGGTACACAAGCATGAGAGCCTGGTTTTGTACCCAGGTCTGTTAGGAGGTGGCTTAGTGTAGGGCTTAAAAACAAATACTTGAGAATCAGAATCTGTGGATTTGTACTTCACTCTGACCCCTATAAGCAAAGTTCTTTTTTTTTTTTTTTTTTTGAGACAGAGTCTTCCTGTGTTGCCCGGGCTAGAGTGCCGTCAGCCTAGCTCACAGCAACCTCAAACTCCTGGGCTCAAGCGATCCTTCTGCCTCAGCCTCCCGAGTAGCTGGGACTACAGGCATGCGCCACCATGCCCGGCTAATTTTTTCTATATATTTTTAGTTGTCCGATTAATTTCTTTCTATTTTTAGTAGAGATGGGGTCTCGCTCTTGCTCAGGCTGGTCTCCTGACCTTGAGTGATCCACCCGCCTCGGCCTCCCAGAGTGCTACGATTACAGGTGTGAGCCACCGCGCCCGGCCGAGCAAAATTCTTTAATCTCCTGGTACCTTAGTTTCCTCTTCTGTAAAACAGGAATAACAATAGTACCCAACTCATAGGGCTGTTATAAGGAGTTAATTAATTAAAACATGCGAAGTGCTGAGAATTCAATGCCAAGTAAGTACTAGGTGTCTGCCATCATGAGCATTATTTTTATTGATACTTTCCTTCAAAGCCTTACAGAACAAAGAGAACTCTGGTTGACTCAGCAAAAATGACGGTTCTTATTATTTATTTCACTTTGGCTAAAGGAAGTCTCATAAATAATATATATAACTCTAATTTTTGGTAGGGGGACACATCACACCCCCAGAATGACTTTAGAATTTTCCTTGACAAACATTGCACTGGGCATGTCTTCTGAGGTTGAGCGACACAAGGAAATAAAGACACGGGTGTATTGGTTTTGCAGGTTCCCCAGAAGGTACTCAGATGCCTGACACTCCAAGGCTTCCAGTGACAGCACCCCTCTCCCTCCCTGGTTAACCTCTGTGCCAGACCCAGTGCTGGAGGGGGCAAAAAGCATTCAGCCATAGTCCAAAACCATCTCCAAATTCTCTAAAAATTTCTGGGGCCTGCTGAGGATAAGGACCTGAGAAAAGGGAAAAGGGAATGCTTATTATAGAGAAAAGACTCAGTGAGAGAAGAGGGAGGTTTTCAGAATTGAAATATTATGGCCAGGCGCGGTGGCTCACGCCTGTAATCCCAGCACTCTGGGAGGCCGAGGTGGGTGGATCATTTGAGCTCAGGAGTTCGAGACCAGCCTGAGCAAGAGCGAGACCTCGTCTGTACCAAAAATAGAAAGAAATTAATTGGACAGCTAAAAACATACAGAAAAAATTAGCTGGGCATGGTGGCGTGTGCCTGTAGTCCCAGCTACTTGGGAGGCTGAGGCAGGAGGATTGCTTGAGCCCAGGAGTTTGAGGTTGCTGTGAGCTAGGCTGACGCCACGGCACTCTAGCCCGGCCAACAGAGTGAGACTCTATCTCAAAAAAAAAAAAAAAAAGAAATATTATAAAACACAAGAATCAAGCTTGTTATATGGCTTCAAAAATTAGAACAAGTATGTAAAGGCTACAGAAAGGCAGATTAGGGCTCAAAATAATGAAACCATCTTTTAATGAGAATGGTACAAAATACAGAATGGGCTGTTTCAGAGGATAGTGAGTGCTCCATCACTGATGTGACATGGAGAGATTAAGTAACTAAGAACACACGGATCACAAATCGAGCATAAAACAGAGCAGAAATTCACTGATAAAGGGAAATTATAACCTCTATGAATGAGGCAAACAAAAGTTGTCCTCCAGTTTCCATCCTGTTTCCTATGAGATGTTCTTGAATCACATACACCTGCTTCCTAAACCTAACCAGGCAAATCTGGGGGCACATCAGCATGAGGCTCCACACGTGAAGACCAGCAAGAAGGGTACCTACACCACGGTGGAAGTCAGAACGGCAGACAGTGATCACTGTATCTACACGTCAGCATTCTGCCAGGGAACACTACCCGAGGTTAGGGTGGAAGCCTGAGTGGTCTGTTCTGGGAATCCTCTTTCCTCTAATTTTGCAGCCACTCCTAAAATTTTAAAGGGTCACCTGCTGCTCAGATACAACTTTCTTAACATCCTTGTTTCCTGTCATAAGCACCCCAGTATAGGCTAGATGACCACATCAGAGTGGTGGGGTTGTGGAGAAAATTATTCCAAGGGGGTGGCTGATTTAACTAGATGATCTTCAAATTATTGATCATCTTGGTTTTATAGGATCCTTAATACTACAGGGTCTACTCCCAATTCTTCTAGGGGAAAGAGTGGGTGAGATAGGTCCTGAATGGAAATACATTTCATCATTCTTGGAAACTAGATGTAAATGAACACAAGAAAAAAGTCTCAAGGTTATTCTAGAATCCCTTAGATCCCCCTAACAATTAGGCCTCATAGCAGGTGGGACCAAACGGATTTTCCAAAGACAGCCACAGCCATATATCCCATCCCACATGGTCTTCTTGCAATGCGATGTTGAAGTTTCTCCAGGGAAAAGCGGGTGTCTGCATGCCCTCTCCTTGAATATGAGCCAGCCTTATGGACACACTTCTAACAAATAGAATATGGTGGAAGTGACTTTGCGTGACTTTTGAAGCTAGGTCACAAAAGTCAGCACAGTTTCCACCTGGCACATTCCTTCTTTCTCAGGAGGCTCTCTTAGAAACCAGTTACCATCCTGCAAGGAAGCTGAGGCCACATGTGGGTGTTCCTGCCCCAGCTGAGATCCCAGCCAACAGCCAGCAAACTGCAGGCATGTAAATGAAGCAGCCTCCAAATGATTCCAACCTCCAAACTGGCCCAGGTGATGCTGAATGGAGCAGAGATGAGCTGTCCCCACTGAGCTCTTCCCAAATGACAGATTTGTGAGCAAAATAAATGTGGTTGTTGTTTTAAATCACTGTGTTTTGGATGATTTGTTACACAGCCCTAGTGACTGGAACAGGCTTCCCATACTCACTCCACTCTAAGGCTTCCCTCCAAGAAGATCCCTAGCTTAATAAGAGTTTGTGGGCAGGAGTTCCCATGGCAATTCTGTACACTTAGATTATCGGGGTCTCGCTAGAACATGCCCGACTCTATCTTTCACACTGGGATGTACATGTGAGGCACGCATAATCATTATTAGGCAATTTTTCTAGCCTTTACTTTCCCAGAATTAAAGTGAATTCATTTTTAACAAGTCTAAGTTGAAGAAATCGTGAGAATGATCTGTTCTATTTCATTTCCCTTACAAACAGTACTTCCAATACTCAGTGGCAACTCTTCTGTTTTGTCAAAGTTTTCATCTGTATTCCTAAAAGCTGGGTCTAGAATTTGACAACAAAATTCACAAATTAAGGCAAGAAAACTCAATAATAGATTCGACCCATATCATAAATTAAAACAAAATAGAATCGGCTTTTGGAAATTTTGGCAGAAAAGCTTTTCAGTGCTTGCATCCATAGAACCATGGCAAAAATTATATGACCTTAGAAGTTGGTCAGCTTCGTTGGTGCATTTGTACTGGAATAAAAGCTCCACAAGCAATCTGTCTGCTTTAGTCATTCTTATGTCCCCAACACCTGGCACATATACAGCAGGCACTCAGTGAATCTGTTAAGTGAATGAATGAATGAACGGACAGATGCATGGCTGTATGAGTCCTGAAACAAGTGCTGCTTCAACCAACTGAGCAAGCCTCACTTTACAGAGTACGCGGTGGGGACTCCCTGCGCCCAGCCAAGCTGACAAGACATGTTCATGATTAAAACAAATTAGTTCTATCAGATACAAAAGGAACCAGGGGATAAGTTAAGAGTAACTAGGAAGTATAAAAATCTGGTACCTGTGTGGTCTGGATGATGGTCAAGTCATTCATACGAGAAATGCCTGCTCCCATAGCAGCTCGAAGGCCTGCTGTCCCAAACTCCATTCGGGCCCCGAAACATTTCTGCAGTTCCTCTGTATTACCTTCCGCTATCAGTCGTTTCACGAACTCCAAAGTCAAAGGATTCTGCAAAACAGAAATGTACAGACCAGATACAGTCAGACAAATAAGAGAAAGAAAAGTCTGAAATGTAAAAAACCCTGCAATAATTGTAACCTATGAGGGAAAAAATACATACATATATATGAGCTTTTCAATTTTCTGATGCTTTTGAAATTTGAAACATGAAATCAGTTTATTGGACACTAAAATGTAAGTATTCTTTCGTACTAAGGTAAGCACTTTTGGAGAAATGGTAATAGAAGTTTTTAGCACAGCAGTCCACCCCCCAGGATGGGATTCCAGCCACACCACTTACCAACTAACTCTGTATGCTTGGGCAGATTACCCAGCTTCTCAAATTCTTAGTTTCCCCATCTCTACAATGGAAACAATCTAGAACCTCCCTTACACAGTTTTTGAGGTTTTAGGTGGATTATATCAAATTAATGTAAAGTATTTTTCTCTACCTGGCACTTTGTTGCGATTAAATGTTCATTTTCTTCTCTAATGCCCTCATATTTCCCCAGAGATTGACAGACTATGCAATCTAAGTCAAAACCTTGGCCGGGTTGGATGTCTCACACCTGTAATCCTAGCACTCTGGGGGGCTACGGCAGGAGGATTGCTTGAGGTCAGGAATTTGAGGACAGCCTGAGCATGAGCAAGACCCCATCTCTACCAAAAATAGAAAAAAATTAGCTGGGCACGGTGGCACAGACCTGTAGTGCCACATACTTGGGAGGCTGAGGCAGCAGAATCACTTGAGCCCAGGAGTTTGAGCCTTCAGTGAGCTATGATGGTGCCACTGCACTCTAGCCTGGGCAACAGAGCAAGACTTTGTCTCAAGAAACAAATAACAACAACAAAAAACCCTTACTTTTGTAATGTTTTATAATTTGTACACGGCATTCATATACCTGGTCAAGTTTGAAATGACACCGAGAAGCAGGCAAATAACAAAAACTCCATTTTACAGATGTGGAAGCCTCAGAGATTGAGTGACCTGCATAAGGGGCATGATAAGCACTAACCTAGTGCCTCTTCTATAACATTAACTGCTTCAAATGGACATTAACATGAATCATTTAAGTTCATCACACATTGCTCTATTTTCTTTGTGTATCAATTGCAGATAGTGTTAAGATGGGAGAAAAATAATGACAATCACATTAATTTCATATGAGACTTTTAAATTATGAGTTTGGGGAACAACAGAGAAAGTACTTTATGTTCCTATTTTACAGTCATCATCCATTTAGATGAGCACTCAGGAAAGATGTGGTCATGCAATTAAACTTTGAAATGCTACTGCAATAAAACCTTCATTTTTTGGAGTTAAGCCCACATTTCCAGATTGTTCCAGGCTCAACAAGGATCAAATAAGTCTCATCTTTTTTTTGGTTAACAGCAATAGGCATTAAACACAGAGCACAGTCTTACATATCAGATTGTCAGGTGCCCCAAAGAGCTCAGATCTGGCACATAAAAGAGGCGCAATAAATGCTCGTGGAATGAATGAGAAAACACAGACTTCACTGTCACACCCAATATCCAGTGATCCGCTCTCGTTCACAGTGTAGATTTGGGAAACCCTAATTGGCCTTTGATATCTATAAAAGACCAAGTAGCCTAAGAGGAACGAAGGAGACAGAGATAAGAAGGAAAAGTCAAGAGGGGAGCAGAGATGAGAACCAGCCCTGAAAGTGACCAAAACCAACAGCAGAGAAAACGACAGGATGAAGGCACAGTGGAAATGCGAGGGCACCCCCTGCGGTGCCTTGCCACTGTGGGGGGAGGGGGGCGGGAATCAGATTCAGGGCTGCCATGCTTTTAGCTGCTGGGAGGGTCACTGGAGGATGAAAGGGCTCCTTCCCACACAGGTGCCTCTCTCAAGCCAAAGAAGAAATTTTGAGAGAGGAAAGAACATGAGATGGGGTAAAAATTCAAAAATAAAAAATGACATCCCCTCATCTTTACCCAGGGAAGTACAGTCTTTCTATATAAAGATGCAACACTGTGTAGAATTTAGGATTTTTTTTTTTTTTTTTTGCTTCGAAGGGAAAATTTTATGGAAAAATGCATTACCAACTCTGACTTCAAAAGAATCCTATACTCTATAAGTTGCTAAGTTATCAGAAATGGAAACATTTTCCCCACTAAGTATCACAAAGTTCCAGGAAAAGAAAACCACCCAAGGAGTTGCCAACAGCATTATGGAAAGGGATTTGCTGTTCATTTACAGGGGCCAGAGAATGGTAAATAGAAGCAGAGATCCTCCCCTGCTGGCAGAGCGCAATCTCCTTCATTCATTCATCCACTGGTGTGGGGACCTACCGGTATCACGTGCTGTGCCAGGCGCTGTAAACCATGGAAGTGAGAGCAGACAGGATCAACTACATAATTTGCTGGGGCCCAGTGCAAAATGAAAATGGGTGACTCCTTGTTCAACAATTAAAAACTTCAAGACAGGACAGGAGAGCATTAAACCAAGAGCGGGCCATTCCAGGAGCACGGGTCCTGAGTGACTGCAGAGGCTGCGCAGCCCTGAAGTCAGCCCTGGAGACAGACATTGAGCACATCTACAAACAAGTGGGGGTTTTTTTTTGGGGGGGGGGGTCGTTTTTAAAAAAAAAAAAGGGGGAAAAAAAACCAAGTTGGTTAGAGAGAATGTTAGAGAGAAATAATTTACACTTCACAGCCAGGGAAGGACTCTTCTCTGTTAGCCACACTGAGGTTCAGACCGAAAACATGAGTCACAAAGCGAGAAACAAACTCAGCAGAAGAGAGCAGGGAGGAACTTTGCGGGCCGGGGCAGGGGCCGGGGAAGAGGACAATATGCACGAAAGAGCAGGGAGGAAGGGAGGGAGACTCAAGTTACAGAGGAGAGAAGGAGTGATGTCCAGAGCTGGGTCCCCATCCCTTCTTGCTCTAGCGTCAAAGACAGGGAACAAAGAGGCAAACAGCTACGCTGTGTCCAAAGGGTTCCTTCTCAGCAAAGTCAGAGTTCTACGGGAGACTCCTGAAGCCAGGCGGGCCCACCCAGGAGGACCCAAGTTTGTAACCAAGCCCTTGAGAGGGTGGACCGGAACCCTGCCCCGAGGCGAAAAGAACAGGCGGAACAGAGTGATTCTGGGTCCATGGGGATGCACAGAGGACTCCAGAGGACGAGCCAGCGGTCTGACAGGAAGGCGTTCGCGCCTCAACCAGACAGAGCCAGAGCCCAGCCGCATTTAGACCACTGGGGCTCGCTCCCCAGCCCCGAACTTGCGGGCCCGGCCTAACTCCCAACATGCCGGGCCGCCGCTGCATCTTCCTCCTCGGTGTTCCCGTGGGACCCGCGTGACCCTGCGAGGTGGCAGGGCAGGGAAGGAAGCACGGCCACCGCCGCCCGCCGCAGGAAACCGGGCGCCGCGCAGGGGCGGGAGGCGAGCACCCGGCGCCTCCTCCCAGCGCGTCCGGCTCGCCCCTCACCTTGTCCCAGAGCAGCCACCGGGTCGTCTCCAGGTCCAGGCGGGCGTCCATGCCCGCGCCGCGGCCGCCGCTACCGTCCCCGCGCCGCGGCCGCCGACTGGGGGGGGGGTGCGGCGACGTCGCCCTTCCGGCCGGCGGGGCGGGGCGTTGAGGACGGCGGCGGCAGCGCGGGAGAGCGCCGCGAGCGGGCGCGCTGGGACCCGGCACCGGCACGGTCGTCGCCCGCGTCTCCGAGAGGCCCCGAGGCCCCCGCTTCCGCTGAGGCCCCGCCGTCGCCGGCGCTGCGATGGGCGCACTGAGACGGCAGCCTGGGAGTCAGTGGAAATCCAGCGGGCAGGAGTAGCGAGAAGAAGCTTCAAAACGAAGAGCAAAGTGGGAAGATTAAGACACACAGACCGGAGTCCTAGTAGGAACCACTTGAGTGCGCACGGATGATTCCCGAGGTGGGCCGCGGAGCCCCGGGCCCGGTCGGCTGGACAGCCGTGCGGCAGCCTGACCCCTGCCTCGCACCACGCACAGATACCAGTTCCAGGGCAATTGTAGCTTTAAGCGTGCAAGGTAACATGAAACTTCTAGAAACTAACATAGAGGGACATCTTCCATGTCGTTGGGAATAAAGATGCAGGCACGTGAGCGTGAAAAGGCACGTGCAGGTGTGTTTCTAGCTGCATTGTTTGTAAAAGCCCCAAACCGGAGACAACCCAAATGTCCATGAACACTGCAATGGCTAAATATGTGCTGGTGTATTCATACAATCCATATAAATAAATTATGGTGTATTAATGGAGCGATGAAAATGAACAGCTTTCTACCCAACATCATGGATGGCTCACAAACACTGAGCGAAAGAAGTCAGACCCCACCCCGCAAAACTAATAGAAAAGGAAAAATCTGATTCCCAAGTGCTGGGGGTGGGAGGAGGGGTTGACTGCAAAGGTCACAAGGGAATTGCGGAGTAATGGAACTGTGCTGTATCTTGATTGAGCTCGTGGTTGCACAACTCTATGCATTTATCAAAATTCATAGAACTGTAGATATAAAGGGTAAAGTTCACTGTATGTAAGTTATATCGCAATTTTTTAAAGTCAAGATTAAAAGCTAAAAAGGATATCCATGCATGTCAGAAGAGCTGTTAGCGTCGGGAAGGAGGGAAAATGCTGTCCGGGAGTCTAGGGCTGTTCCATTTCTTGACCTGGGTGGCGGTTGTACAGGTGTGTTCACCTCGTAATGTTCTGCTGTCGTAATATGAGTTGTGCATTTCCTCTGTGTTCTTCAGTTTTAAAGACAAAATAGGCCGGGCGTGGTGGCTCACGCCTGTAATCCTAGCACTCTGGGAGGCCGAGGCGGGCGGATCGTTTGACCTCAGGAGTTCGAAACCAGCCTGAGCAAGAGCAAGACCCCGTCTCTACCAAAAATAGAAAGAAATTAATTGGACAGCTAAAAATATATACAGAAAAAATTAGCCGGGCATGGTGGCACATGCCTGTAGTCCCAGCTACTCGGGAGGCTGAGACAGAAGGATTGCTTGAGCCCAGGAGTTTGAGGTTGCTGTGAGCTAGGCTAACGCCATGGCACTCGCCCCAGGCAAGAGAGTGAGACTCTGTCTCAAAAAAAAAAAAAAGAAAAAAAAAAAAGAAAATAATATGTAATGAGGGTCTATGATACCTGTTTAAGTGTAATGAGAGAGGCGTATTAATCATGTAATTGCGGTAGTCAATATGTAATTACAAACTGGTCGCTCTGAAAGGAAAGCAAGGATATCCCACGAGGGTTCAGGTTAACAGAGGCCGCCCTAGTCAGGAAGTTTCCCCGAGCACCGGAAGCTTAGGAGAGATGTGAGGGAAGAAGGATGTGGTTGACATTGGGGAGACGGCCTAGAAAATGCTTTTCAGTATGGTCCATTCCCTGAACTGAAAGGCCTGAGAGACTGGAGCACAAAGAAGAGGAGAAGAAGGACGTGCAGCCTTGGTTTCACCATCTGTTGGGTTTTCTATGGGTCTGCCACACACGGCTGTCTCCTCTCTCTGCACCAGGCCAACCTTCGTCTCAGTCACACTAGGGAAGAAATTGCAGGACACGGAGAATCAGAGACCAGGACGGTCTCACGCACCCCTGCTTTCCTCTCAAATGCCAGAGTTCTCCCAGATGGGTCTGTGCGGCTTCTAGCCTTCTGCCAAGGTAGAGGGGAGACTGGGGAGGGGGTGTCTCAAATATCCAGCAGTTCTGGGCCTCTGAGTTGGTATCGGTCCCTCCATGATGGGGGGTGGTTACAGCTGAGCCTCTGCTGTGGTTCAAAAGGTGTGGGAGTGGGCCGAGGAGCAGATTTCACCAATATTCCTTTGTAGAAACAAGGGAAGAAAACAAGTATTTTTCAAGCAGAGAGGAGCTTTTAACAAGGAAATTACCAAATTGTAAATAAATTTTCCTTCCTTACTAAGACTCCAAGATCTTAGGTGCTGCTGAAAAACAATGCACAATAGTCACACTCTGTTACTCCCATCTGCTCCCGGTGTGGAGCGGGTGGTCGTATTAGGGGCTTCTCTACTTGCCTGAGCCGTTTCCAGGGTCTCCTGTAACAAAAGTGCCGACACTGGAGATTTTGACAGTGATGCTCCAGTGACCCGAAGGCACTGATTTCCTGCATCTGATCCCACAGTTCTCATTTTGTGTTTGTGGAAGCCCATGTGGAATAGTAGATTTTTGCACCAGGAAGGGTTCTTACGGAACAGCTTAGATCTTATTTTATAGGTGAAGAAATGGAGACTGAAAATTTAAGAGCCCTTTTCCAAGACACGTAGCTGGTTAATGACCGGGCCAGGAGTCTCGCTCTGGGTCTCTGGATTTCCTAATCCAACGTATATTCCCTCTCCTGTTCCACTCAGCCCATTTCTACATATGTCCATTTCAAAGGAAGTTCCATGAACTCTGGTAACCTGTTTCCATGTGATAACAGCAGGCTCTTGATGAAAAACAAATATTAACTATGTCTGACATAGATAGCGTTAGGTGATGCTTAAAATAATTTCATTTGTTTGTGCATGCTCCTTGTTGCTTAAGAACTCTTTCACATATGGGTATCCCAATTTCCTTGGAAGCCTTCCGATGTGCCCAAACACTAGGTCAGTGATTCTGGCAGTTCCTTTGTATCCAGCCAGAAATAGTCCTCAAACTTTTTTTTTGGAAACTTTTAAATATTTACTAGAATCGATCCCCATGTAACCATCACGCAGCTCAACAATGATCAATCCGTGGTCAATCTTGTTTCATCCACCCACTACCCCTTCCTGTATTAGTTTGAAGAAGATTCCAGACACCGTATCATTTGACCTATAAATATTTTTGCATGCATCTCTGAAACATAAGGACACTTTAAAGATAACCACAAAACTATTATCTCACCTAAAACTTTAAAGATTAAAGTTAATAACTCATTAATACCATCAAATGTCCATTTAGTGTTCTAATTTCCATACGTCTATGGTGTGTGGTTTTTTTTCTTTTTTTGACAATTTGCTTGAATCAGGAACCAAAAAATATTCCCATTAGTCGATAAGTCTTTTAGGACTCTTTTATTTTGTAGTTTCTGCCTCACTGTCTTAGCAATTTGTTTGTTGTTACAACGAGGTTGTTTGTCCTGTCGGGTTTCTCGGTGCCGATTTTGCAGATTGCATCTCTGGTGTGCTTCAGCATGTTCGGCTCTCCCCTGTCTTTCCTGTAGGCTCGATTCCATTATAATTTTCTCTTTGTGAGCTCTCCCTTCCTAGACTCTAACTTCCTGGAGGGCAGGAATGGTGTCTTATTTATCTCTGCTTACCCAGAGCCAGCACTGTATAGTGCCCAATCAATGGACAAAGAAATGAATAAAATCAGGTGGCTGTTGGTTGTTTCCTCAGGTAGGATCAGGTTGCCGGGACTGGATCTTGATTTCACCCTTTATTCTCTGGGCGACCCTGGGCAGTCATTTAACCTCTCTTGGCCTCGGTTTTCTTATTTCTACAATAGAAGCAATGATAGTATCCACATCATGGGGGGATGTGGGACTTAAATGAGAAAATACACATAAAATGCTTAGCATAGTGCCTGACAAAGAGTAAGTGCTCAATAAATGAATAAATAAATAAATACATAGCTATTATCGTGGAAGTTCTACTGGCGTGGCATTCTGCATTAGTGAGGATAGGCCAAGCCAAGATGAAGTAATAAATTAATCACTAAATTTCAGGACTTCAGGAAACTAAGATTTTTTTTCTTGCTTATTTTACACATCCAGGGTGGTCAATGGATGCTACATTCCACACAGCCACTAAGGCATCCTAAGCTTCCCCTATAGCTGCCCCATCTTAATATGTGGCCTCTGTGGTCACCATGGAAGGAGAACAGAAAAGCATGGAGGTCACACAATGGCTCTTAAATGCTCCTGCCCAGAAATGGCACATATCACTTCTGCTCACATTTCATTAGCTAGAACTCATCACCTAAACCTACTGAACCAAAAGGGTGCTGGAATATAGGATGCCCATGTGCTCAGGAAGGAGAAGAGAACTGAGTAGGGATGAGCCCTTGCAGGCACTAGGCGCTACATTCCGTGTTGCCTGTATTTAAATCTTAGGATGGCTGCAAATATCAATGGTTCTAGTATATTTCTAACAAGCAAGGAGTAATTCTTAGTAATTTCAATTACTAGTTGAAATTTAGAACCACCACCTGATAGAGTGGTCTGTTTTCATCCATACAATAGAGTGATCCTTTGTAATATAAATCAGACCATGTCCCTCTTGTGCTTTTCAATTCTCCCATGGCTTCGTAATGTACTTAGAATAAAATCTGTGTCTTTTGCCACCGGCTTTGATGTTCTACTTAATCTGTCCCCTGATTGCCTGCCACTTTTCTCTGTCACTCACTGCGGTCGGCCGTGCTGTTCTCTGGGCTGGTGCTTCAACATGTCAAGCAAGTGGTCTCAGGTCTCTGCCTGCGTTGCTCTCCCGCAGATATCCCAGTGACTAATGTCCACATTTAATTTAGGCTTCTGCTCAAATATCAACTCATCAGAAAGACCGCTTTTCTGTAAAGTGCTGGGAAGTGTTTAATGACTGGCTCTGTGGGATAAAAGCCCTGATTTGTAGTATTTGCCGATTTCCATGGTGTGAATATCTCCATCGTGGCTGATTTCAAGCAATATGTGACATCACCAAACTGGAGTTGGGAAGAGATCACAATAGCAAATCATTATGGAATGTTTCCAATGCACAGATATAATGGATATAAATAACTCAAAAAGCACAGACAATGGTAAGAGGTAGTAAACTAAACAGAAGATGGTGAGTTCAAGTATTTATTACCTTTGTTTTTAATATGATGTGTTTACTTTTAAGTTTATACAATTTAATTTTCAATAATGGCTGCATTTAACATCTGGCTCACAAAATTCCTAAAAATTTAATGGTGAGCTCTCATGAACTGGCATGAGCTGTTGTCAGCATTGACTCCATCGACTCTCCTGTTCATTGTGGCCAAAATGGGATTGTCACCACCCTCTTCTCCTACTTTATTTTTTTCAAAGTGTTTATCACTACTTGCCATGGTATTATATATTTGATTTTTAAAAATATTATCTATCTTTTCTGCTCTTTTTTCCTGAGTCCCCAGCACCTAGAACAGTGCTCGGTTCACAATAGATGTTCAATAAGTATTTGCTGAAGAATGAATCACGGGTTCCTCTACACTCATGAAGAACAAATAAAAATAGAATATAATAATGATATAAGATACAAGTATGAAAATTACACAAACCTTTTCTCTAAAACAAGCTAACCTTCCTCAATTTAACAAAGAAAAATGAACGTCTTGTCACTATTCTTCAGTGCCCCAATTTCAAGCCTGGTGAGAGAATGAGTAAATAATGTGCCAATGGACTTTATCAGTGTACTCAATACTGGTCAGAAAACCAAAGTACACCAACAGCAAACGTTTCTGCAAACCAGCTGGAGTTTAATGGTCTTTCTTGGTGAAAATTTAAAATATCAATTATTTATGCCTATTTTCATTAAATTCATGAAATTGTCTAGCTTTCTCTCGTTATCCATTTTAATAATCCTTTGCACTTAAATTACCACTAGGCCTTCTGATCATTAACAATTTAACACCAGGGCTGGCTCCAGCTTTTTCCCTCCTCTTCTTTTTCCCTCCTAAGGGTGCCCTGTTGTCTAGCACCCCCCATCCCACCCTTACCTGTCAAGCCAGATCTCAGGGCAAGAGTCAGACATTCTCATTAAGGGGCTGGTGTCCAGGTAAGCATCCCTGTGTCCTTTTGCCTGAGGCATTTAGGTACTGGACCAGACAGCAATGAGCTCTTGAGCCTAGGGAAACAATATCATATCAAATTGCTTCAGTTTCTGCTTTGGTCAGACAGATGCCCTACCCATAAAACCCTCTAAGGTTTGTGTTTGAAAACTTCAAGTCTCTAGAGTGTTAATATACTCATTCCAGCTTGGGACTAAGCCTTGTGCTAAAAACTGCATCTCTACAAAGCGTTGAATTTAAGAGACTTAGCAGGAAGGAAAAGCTGTTTGTCGTTGTTTGTTTGTTGTTTGTTTTTTTCTGAGCACCACATCATTCCTGATGTTTCCGAAACATCACTGTTTTGACAACTGAATATTCAGCCTTGCATTTTAAGTCAGAACCCATAGAACCAAAAGTGTCTGTTTGGGCAGCCACTGGGAAATTATTGTGCTCCAAATGAAGCTGCCTGATACACTGTGTTTTTCTTTTTCATCAGACTTTCTTTGATCTACCACCTTCTCGCCTCTGTCGTTTCCATTCTATGTGAATTAGTATGGAATTTCGTCTGTACTTCCTGAAGTGAACAATATTAGGAAGGAGACCTAGGTGTACGAAAAAAAGAAATACTACCTCACATAAAATTATGTATCAAAGATAACCCACAAGTCTTAATTTAAGGTGGATCATACAGCCTTAAATTTGTTAAAGTACTATTGTATCTGACTCAAGAAAAAAAAATTAAACCTGTGAGCTTTCCCGTGGTGTCTCCCTCTCTCTTCTGCTCTCTCTCTCCCCATTTTCCACCTATAGAGATGACATCATCAGTTCAGATGACTCGTGCATCTTCCTCATAGGAGGATTATACACCCACATTTTGTCCTTTATGAGACAAAACCAGACTTTTTAACCCCTTCTTAATGATAAGAAAGCCAATTCTTTCTTAGCAAACTCCAGATACCATATACATAAAATAATTTAAAAGTTTTTACTATCAAAATTTTCATGTTTTGCTTTACAAAATGTCCTCTGATTGGCACAGAGATAAAGACTTCTGCAAAAAAGCACAGAGGAAAAAATTTCCAGTTCTTGAATACTGGTAATTATCACAGTCTAAAGAATATTGTGTCACAGTTTGACTTGATGAAATCTTATTAAAATGTGGTTTGACAGCTATAATTTGCTCTAGACTAGCTCGTTTTGAAATTGAAGGCATAGGTAATTATATAGTTGGACATCTAAATAATTAAAGGTTTTCAGTAAATGTAATCATTTATATATGTCAAATATCTTACTCCCATAGCTTTGTGTCTTAATGTTCACTTATATTTTTATGTATGTATATGTCTTAGTCTGTTCAGGCAACTGTAATAAATACCACAGACTAGGTAGCTTATAAACAATAGAAATGTACTTCTTACTGTTCTGGAGTCTGGGAAGTCCAAGATCAAAGAGCTGGCCAATTTGGTGTCTGGTGAGGGCCCACGTTCTCATAGACTGCACGTTCTCACTGTGTCCTCAAATGGCGGAAGGAGTGAGGGGTCTGTCTTTGACTTATTTATAAGGGGCCTAATTCCGTTCATGAGGACTCCACCCCATGACCTAATTACCTCCCAAAGGCCCCACCTCCTAATATCATCATCTTGGGTTTAGGATTATTTTCTTTTTTGAGACAGAGTCTCGCTCTGTTGCCCAGGCTAGAGTGTCATGGTGTCAGCTTAGCTCATAGCTACCTCAACTCCTGGGCTCAAGTGATCCTCCTGCTTCAGCCTCCCCAGTAGCTGGGACTATGGGCATGCGCCACCATGCCCAGCTAATTTTTTCTATATATTTTTAGTTGTCCAGCTAATTTCTTCCTATTTTTAGTAGAGATGGGGTCTTGCTTTTGCTCAGGCTGGTCTCGAACTCCTTAGCTCAAATGATCCTCCCGCCTCGGCCTCCCAGAGTGCTAGGATTAGAGGCGTGAGCCACCACACCCGGCCGTGGTTAGGATTTCAACATGAATTTGAGGGACACAAACGTGCAGTCCATAGAAATATGTGTGCATGTATGTACATATTCATTTTTAGTTTTAGTTATGGAGGAAAAAATTCCATGCTCAACCATAAAATGGCTTCTTTTTTTTTAATGGCCTTTTAAAATGTTTTTCAGCTGGGTGCGGTGGCTCACACCTGTAATCCTGGCACTCTGGGAGGCCGAGGTGGGAGGATCACTTGAGTCAGGAGTTCGAGATCAGCCTGAGCAAGAGCAAAACCCTGTCTCTACTAAAAATAGAAAAATTAGCTGGGTGCCATGGCCGCCTGTAGTCCCAGCTACTTGGGAGGCTGAGCCCAGGAGTTTGAGGCTGCAGTGAGCTATGATGATGTCACTGCACTCCAGCCTGGGCAACAGAGCAAGACTCTGTCTCAAAGAAAAAAATGTTGTTTTTCATAAGACTTTGCTAAAACAGTTAATTTTATGTAACAATGATATATCTAGTACACGGAAGGCTAGATGTAGGAGATGTTACAATGAACATGATAAAACAGAAAAAAAGGGCTCAGAAAGGTTAATTAATAACTCCAAATCACAGAATCAATCTGACGGATAAACATTAAATGTTAGTTTTATTAGTGGCAAAAGCTGAATTGAGGCTTTGCATCAAAAATAGCTAGTTGGCCACAAACATTTGCTTCTACTTCTTTTAAAACCACACTAAGATGGAAATAAGGGGATATTTTAGGAAGATTTAAAAATTCCCAGGGACAAAGAGAATGGGAAGAGGTGGAAAACCGCAGCCAATTCTGAGGCTGGAAAGCAGGTGGCAGAGCGGTAGCTGACAGCAGCCTCAAGAGAGCCGAATCCTTGCACACAGCGTAGGCTGGGACACGCGATCCTGGCCTGAGAATTGAGGGGAGGTGGCCAGCCCGCAGACATGCGGTGCTGGGCCCCCATGATTTTTTCCCTGTGTCTCTTCTCTTTGGGGTTCCTGTCTCCTCTCACTCACACATAAAATCGCTTTCAAATTTAAAAAAAAAAAAAAGGTAAGAGAAAAAAAGAGAGCTGAATCCCACACTGGCAGTGGGAGAGCCAAGAACAGCCAGTTTAGAGGCAGAGCCCCCAAAAGATTCAGGAACTGGTCGACCCAGGTGCTCTTGGAAGAAAAGGTGAAGGTGGCACAGAAAGCAGAAAGATCGGCTGAAAGTCTGTTTAAGAAGCAGTCGGATCGTTAGACTTCTTGCACTCCGTGTCAGTGGTGACTGCTCCTTGCCATGCACATCGGTGAAAGACTGGAGGTTTAGTCTCGATGTGTAAATTGAGAATTTCTTGGCTGAGGAACCTCAGGTGTGGATTAAGATCAGGATACCAAAGTGAAGATAGGAGGAATAAGTAAAAATCTGTATACTGAGTATTGATACCACCCCATGCATCTTGTTGATCTATTTTCTTGGAATGCTGGTAGAACATCACATGAAGAGTATAGCCACCCGAGAAGGAAGAACAAGAGCTGCTGATGTTGAGAGACCCCCAGTGCAATGGCAGCCGAGTCACCTGGAGTGGAGTCCCTGCAGCACGCACAGCTTCCAATCAGCTTGTTGTGCTCTGCTCTTAAATCTGGGCTGGCAGCCAAGACTCACTAGATTTTGAGCAAATCCTCCATTATGAAAGACAGAGGCCAAAATAAACAAACAAGAAAAAGGAAATAACCTACACAAAAGAGAGATTATGGGCAGAAAAGAGAAAGTGAAACAAAAGCAAAGTTAATATCTTGGGAAAGATAAGGAGAATTTGTGTTAAGTAAGAACAGGATAATTAAAAATAAGAGAAGATTTAGGGAATAGAAAATACTTTGTGTAAATTAAAAACATAATAGTAAAAATGAAAAATTCCAAAGAACAGATGGAAGAAAAAGTTTAGGAAGTCTTCCTGCAAGTAGTACAAAAAAAAAAAAAAAACAAAACAAAAGGAAAAATGTTTTTTAAATGAGAAATTAAAGGCATTATTCAGGAATTACAGAAAAAGAGAGTACAGAAAATGGAGGGGAAGGAAGTCATCAAATAAATAATTCAAGAAAAATTCCCAGACATGAGTTTCCAGATTTGTTTTTTTATTTATTCTTTATTTTGGAGACCAAGTCTCACTCTGTTGCCCAGGCTAGAGTGCCATGGCGTCAGCCTAGCTCACAGCAACCTCCAGCTCCTGGGCTCAAGCGATCCTTCTGCTTCAGCCTCCCAGGTAGCTGGGACTACAGGCATGTGCCACCATGCCCGGCTAATTTTTTGTGTATATTTTTAGTTGTCCAGCTAATTTCTTTCTATTTTTGGTAGAGACAGTGTCTCTCTCTTGCTCAGGCTGGTCTCGAACTCCTGAGGTCAAACAATCTGCCCGCCTCGGACTCCCAGAGTGCTAGGATTACAAGCGTGAGCCACCGCGCCGGGCCAAACTTCCAGATTTAAAGGGCTCACTGAGTACCTGATAAAATACATCTAAGAAGATCCCCATTAAGACATATGACAATGAAATTTCAGAACATTCTTCCTAAAGGAGGGAGTGAACCCAGCAAGATGGCGTGGGATCTAAGAAACAGGTGAGGCGTGGGAGAAGGATGAAAGGCATCTCCAGGACGAGGTTGCAGGAAGACCAGAACGGCCTCCGTGCAGCTGGCCTGCACATTGTCAGTCAGATGCAGCAGGTGAGAAGGCACTGGAAAGAAAGCTTTGGAAACTCCTACCCTCCACCCCACGCATCTGAAAATACTGAGAGGAGATTTGCTCAACTGCAGCAAAAGTTGGTAATAAATCAGCATTAAGTACTTAGAAATTTAGGCACATTCTTTAAAAAGGCAGGTAGTTATAAGCTCTGGAGAAATAAATTGTACAGGAAAGGAAAATAAATAACATATGAATTAGCTATCAACAGTGTTTACGAATTACGTAGCCATAAAAGGGAAACACTGAATATTGATCTAACCAGACTGACAGCATAGTGGGAGGGGGACCATTGGGAGGAGTGTGTGTGTGTGTGTGTGTGTGTGTGTGTGTGTCTGTACTAAAAAACATGTAATATCATCATCTCTTATGATGAGAAATCGATAACATTTAAAAGTTAAAAACAAATCAAAGCATATCTATGTAAGAATAGTATTTAGAGCTACTGAGGGAAATAACAAAATATCGGTTAAAAAGAGTGAAATGTAGTGGTGTTATATTGAAATGGTGGCGTTGTAGAGGCTGCTGTTTTCCTTACCTAGCCTTTTAGAATTATGTAACTCTTTAAACTATGGATAGTATAACTTTGATGAAAAATATAATTAAAAAAAATCTGTATCAAAGAAGAGGCTTTGTGGTAGAGCCCAGAGGGCTGCACGTTAATTTGGCCCGCTTGGTTTTCATCTGAGGACCAAAGTCTGGGGCACCCCAAACTTCAAAAGCACCTGAGAAGGCACAGCCAGAACTGTAGGTGGGAAGCCAGGGAGTGTGGTGTCCTGGAAGCCAGTGGCGCAAGTGTTTCAAGGAGGAATGGTCAGCTTTCTCAAATGCTGCTGAAAAGAAAGTCAGAAAGTTCAGAAATTACCATTGGATAAAGAGTACATAAATCCCAGGTATTTGCTTGATATTTCCAGCCTACAGAAAAAAAGCCATTGGCCTCCTAGTCAGTAGTTCCCAAACTAAAATTACCTGGAGACCTAAAGAAACAAACAAATCTATCTCATATATATGCACACTTAGATACACGCTCAAAACCTGAGCCATGTGTTGGACCTTGTGGCTGTATGAGGTAGAGCTTAGCAAGCTGCATTTCAGGAAGTCTCAGTTCTGATTCTCATGGTCAACCATGCTTGGGTGACACTGGCTTGGCTGATAAAGTCTAGAACAGTAGCTGATAGCTGGGCATTGGGCACACCTTCAAATCTCTCAGATATCCAAACTGCAGATAGTTTGTCCTTAATAATTCACATATCTGAAGCTTCCATTAATATTGGCCTCGTATACAGCATGTTTTCGAGCATCCTATTTTAAAATATTCATTTTGCATTACAGAAAGTGAATGGATTCCTTTTTGTAAGGTATTTTTCTTCTAGAGGGTCATGTTATTATAAGGGGTACCTAGTCTCATGCATAACCACACTTGTCATTCAGTGTTAGATTAAAGACGGTTTCTTTTCGATGATAGTGTTAGACAGGCTTTGAGACAGAGAGGCAAACTGTTATTTAATATTTCAAAGGCTTTCATAAAAGAACAACTTAGCCATCAAACAATTCATGATTCAGTATTTAATCCTGCAGACATCTTTTAAATCATAAAATGTTTCTGTGGTGGCCGGGTGTGGTGGCTCACGCCTGTAATGCTAGCACTCTGGGAGGCCGAAATGGGAGGATCACTTGAGCTCAGGAGTTTGAGACCAGCCTGAGCAAGAGGGAGACCCTGTCTCTACTAAAAATAGAAAAATTAGCCGGGCATGGTGGCGCATGCCTGTAGTCCCAGCTACCTGGGAGGCTGAGGCAGGAGGATGGCTTGAGCCCAGGAGTTTGAGGTTGCGGTGCGCTGTGACGATGCTATTGCACTCTACCTGGGACAACAGTGTGAGACTGTGACTTTCTGTAACAGTAAGAATAACAAATGATTTTTCGTATTAATATTAATGGTTATTCATTTCTATTATGTAACATAATAGTATTATTTTCTCTGAAAATTTTAAACTATTAATAACATTTTTTATTGTGGTAAAGTATATGTAACATTAAATTTATCATTTCAATCTTTGGTAAGCATATAGTTCTGTGGCACTGAGTAGATTCACATTGTTGTGTAAACATTACAACCATCCATCTATAGAATGAAAATGAAAACATTTCTTCTTTAATTATCTAAAAATAATTATATGTTCAATGTCCATTAAAATTAAATGTTGGCTAAGTTAATCAAAGCTAATGTAAATATTAAGGGAATAGTAAGAAAACAATTTATGGGTATCTTGAAACATGTCATTTTTTCCTTTTTCTTTTCTATTGTATTAGTTTTCTACTGCTAGATAACAAACTATCCTAGAGTTTAGCAGGTTAAAACAAGTGTTTTCCATTCTTCTATCATCTTAAGCCTCTGGCATGTGCTGAGCATCTCACTCTGATGCCACATCTCAGTGTGGACGAGCCTCCATTCCAGCGCTCAGGGGCTGCCCGTGCAGGCGGCTCCACAACGGACACACAGTGAGTGCTGCAGTTACCAAGATGTTGCAATAACCTCTTTCTGTCTCTACCTCTGTCCCCATCCCCAGCTAGATCTATGTCAGCTTCGATATAATTTGCACATCACAAAATATTATTCTCTTTCTTTCTCCTTTTTTCAACCATTTCAAATGTGAAAATCAGGCAGTAGGCTGGATTTGTCCTGTGGGTTGGAGTTTGCCAATCCCTGTCATAAAGAAACTGTTGCATGTGTGTAACAGGCTCACACAAGAAGGTTCACAGCAGTATTACTCACAACGGCAACAAAACAAAAAGTCTACCGAAGAAGCATAGACAATAAGTAATAATTTGTGATCTGTTGACATGACGGAACACTACACGGCACCAAAAATGCAAGAACTGCAGCTACATATGTGAGTATGGTTGGACCTCAAACGCTTAGTATTGATCAAGGCAGGAGGTCACAGAAGAATTCATGCAGTTTGATACAGTTACAGTTAAGGCTGAAACATGGCAAAATTAAACAATATGTAGGTAATAAAACTATAAAGAAAGGCAAGAAAATTGTCAAGATGAAATTCAGGAAAGTGCTTCCCTTAGGGATGAGAAGAGTTGGCGATACATTGGAAGAAGCGTAGAGGAGCTTCCAAGTTACTGGAATTGTTCTGTTTCCGAATTTTAATTCTGGGCATGCGGGAATCCCTTTCCTTCTCATGCTTTAAGCTGTATTATTTATACAAAAATATACGCTGTGACTATTTTTTTACTAAATTTAATTTAAGTTTTCAAAAAGCGTTGCTACTGAAAATCTGAAGTAGTGATACAGTGCTCTGTAGTTGGTACAGCACAGATTTGTTTGCATGTTGGGATTTAGCAAATGGATCTCGGTGTTAAAGGAAAGAGTGCCCTCTTCAGGCAGTGTGTCTCCAATGTTGTTAAAGATTTTGAATAGAAAATGTGGATTTAAAAATCCCAGGAACTCATAGAACACACGACTAAGAGGCATTTTGTGAGATAGTTTATGTCTATTCTTTTTTTTAATGTCTATTCTTAATCAGGCCAAAGTATTTTATTTTTAGAAATCTCTAGTAAATATTTTTTTCTATTTCCATTTAATAATATGACCTAGTTTAATTAGTTTTTAAAAAAAAATCCCCATTTCCTTTTTATCGTAATTTCTATTTCTTTTGAATATATGAAACCCCTTAGGCTCCTTTCTTGGAAGATTTAAGGTACAACTACAGAAACGCTATCATCAGATACCTCCTTTGGCCTGCAGTGGCACCAGTGATGGGAAAGGCTGAATTTCTTGCTTATTGGCAGTAGTTTATATACTCTTGCAGGTATTTCAGAATTCTATTTCTATTCAAAAAGGAAAAAAATCTACTCAGATCTAAGATCTGGTGGGGCTACTCTGGTTAGCCTGAATATTTAACGTATGCCTCCATTCATACACGAAAATGAGTTAAACAAAAATTATCATTTGGTTAATAATTGCTAAAAAATATAGTTGAAGTTGTAGCATTAGTAGCTTAGAATTAATAAATATATATATTTTTTGACCGGGCATTATGACCTAGTTAAATAGAACTTGCTCCCTTGGTAACTCACTGAACAGGCATTATGTTTATTATTATAATATTATTGTAACTTTAAATCAAACGTAATGTTTATTCTCCCATATCATCTTACAGCATCATCGTACTTAATCTGTTAAAATAAATCAGCTTTTTACATTATATGTTGGTTTAAAATAGCTGTAAAATATTTCAGTTAATTTATGATTTTCTTTTTATGACCATTCTAAACTTAATTTGTATAAAGTGTTTTATTGGGCCTGAAATCATGCTTCAGAAAAATATTTTTAATCCAGTCAAAAATGGGTTCTACTTCTTTTAAAATTTTGTCCTATTTTTATTACATATAGAAGAACATAAAGTGGAGAGTAGAAATTAACATCCTAGAATTTTAAAACCGGGAGAGATTTTAGAGTTCATCTTGTCTGATGCCCTCTTTTCAGAGCTGAGTAAACTGAGTTCTAAATGGTCCCTTGATTTGTCCCGCATCACACAATTTTAGTAATTGAGACAGCTCTCTTAACCAGTTTCAAATGAACTTCGTAGACGGTTGGGTTTTGCCTTAATGGAACAGGTTCTTTAGTGTAGAGCCTACTGGCTTGGCACGTCTTTCACCAGCAGGTCGCTGGGAGGCAGTGTCGTGCATTGGAAAAAGGCCTCCAGGTTAGAGAGACAAAGCTGGGACTTGGCTTCCGCCACTCGCGAGTGGCAGATCTTGAGCAAATATAAATGAGAATAATAATACACAGTCTATAGGGTTATCATGGGGCTTAAAAGAGATGCACAGTGCTTGGACCACAAATAAATCTTCAATTAATAATAGCTGCCATTATTATTAACTGTATATTTTTTATTAGTAGTGGTATATTTTATTATTAGCTGTCTATTTCTGTATATCATAAGCTGTATATTTTTATTGGCAGCATTTTTTATGCTTATATACATTTTCCATCTGCAATCCATCTCCTCAATTTCTGGCTACATGCCTTAGCTCTCCAAACTTTCCCATAGCCCTAGCAGAGTGCCTTGTACCTATTTAATTCCCTGGTGCTTCAGTTTTCTCATTTGTAATAGGAGAGAAGAGTTGAACAAAATAATTTGAAAATCCCTTTTGTCCCTAACTTTCCATGTGCTCATCAGTTGGTTTTTTGAAGCCAAAAATCCCTGATTGTTAAAGGAAAGTTTTTAGGTCTAAATTATCCACGTTAGCTTCCTCCAATGTTTCACTCCTCTGACTACACAGTGAAAAATATTGGATTGCAAAATCATTGTTGGGAGTTTAAAAAAATTGCTGGGGGTGGGGGTGGGGGATATATCACTGTTTAATAAATATTGTCAAGCAAGCAGATAGCAGTACGGAGGAAAATTAAATTGGATCCGTACTTCACGTGATATATTGAAGTAAACTTCAGACGGGCTAAAGAGTTAAATATTTAATAACAATCTATTAAAGAAAAAAATCTTTTGGAAAACATCCTGCCAATCTAATCCATCTGTGGAGGAGAGGTAAATATTTGAGCTTTAAGAAGTATTGGCTCCGATCAGGGGTGCAATGCATACAATCAAATATGTCAAGTCAAACTCAAATTTTATGTATGCACAACTTAGTAAATAGTGAAAGAAATGAACAAGATAGAGGAAACAAATGGGACAACATCCGATAAAAGCTTTCTTGTTCCAATATAGCAAGCACACGAATATAAGAATCAACAGGTAGAATACACTCAGTAGGCAATTAAACGTGATCTAGAAGAAGGGATATTACATTGTCTAATGGAAAAAGAGTCCGTGAGCTATTAGAAAAAAAGGAATATAAAATAAGGTAGCAAAAATTAATAGAAATAATAATATCCAATGTAGCCAGCACTGCATGGTCACCCTGGGAAAACAAAATATGCTTTTCTACTGCAGAAGGGTTATATCTTTCTGGAGAATAAGTTTATAATATGTAGCTGCTTCTTTAAAAATTCTTTATGCCCTTTAACCCAGTAATTCTATTTTGGAAGTATACCCTAAATAAATAAACTTAAAAGAAACAACATTAGTTACAGCACAAATATAGCTGCTCCATTTATAGTACAAAATAAATAGAAATAGAGAGTTTATTCCAACAAAAAGATGCAATGTGACACACACACAGACGGACACACACATAATACACACATTAACATACTCTGTAGACAGAAAAAGTTTATGTGGTCTGTTTGGACCATTGTTAGGTTGTAGACCTATCCCAGCTCATAGCAGAGAGCCCGACACCTCAGTGAGTAGGTGAGTGAAAGTTGAACGGATTCTTTTCTTTTGTAGAGTTTTCTAAGTTTCTGATTAATTTTTAAAAAGGCAGAAAGTTGAACCTAATATTTGCTCTGGCAATGACTTAATCTGACTGTCTGCATGACTTCAAGATATAACAGAGCCACCAAAGGCTAAAAAAGAGTCTCGCTAGCTTTTTACTCTAACTAGGTGTTAATACTGCTTTCTTTGTGTAGACATTAGCGAAACAATTAGAGTTCATCGAGGTTAGGTTTAAAGGGTAGATTCCAGCGGTTGGGGATTGCTGCGTATCACATGCCTGTTTGCTCCCAGATCCGTTCCTGCCCTCTTCCTGCCTGCTGTGTACTGCGAGGACCTACCTTCCTCAGGCTTCTTTGCCAAGTGGCTTCTGGATAGGCTCAGCTGAAAAGAAGACTTGGGGCAATCAGGAAGAGCATCTCCATTCATTCTCTCTCTCTCTCTCTCTCCCCCCCTCCCTCCCCCCCTCCCTCTCTCTCTCTCTCTCTCTCTCTCTCTCTCTCTCTCTCTCTCTCTCTCTCGTTCCCTCTCTCTTCGGGTCACCTGCAGGAGCGCCCCAGCTCTGTGGCTCCGACAACCCCCTCCTCTTGTTGCCCTTCAAGTCCTGTACCTGTAGTCTCTGGCCAGTCTCTCTGTTGCCTACGTGGCTTCTCAGTCCTTTTTATAAATTCCTTTTATTAAATGTTCATTGTTTGAAAGGCCTAGAGTGTTATCTGTTCTCTCGACTGGACCCTGACTGACACAACACTGATAGCAAAAACGAAATAGTATAGAATTCGCTTGGTCTTCCTCTGAATCATAAGGTCACCAGACTCAGACAGAGCGTCCTGTCTCCCGAGAATGCTTCTATTCAAGCCGGGAGCTATAATCGGAAGCAGCGTGTGTCTCGCTGTCCATCAGATCCTTTCTTTTTCCTCCGACACGTTCAGCTAGACTTGATTTCCCAGCCACGTGATGAAGTGCCGACAAAGGGACTATGGGTAGAATTTATGTCTGGAGTTGCCAGGGCTGAATCACAAAAATCTTCCTTCTCTCTCTCTCCTTTCTGCTGCCTGTTCTTTAACACTCAGGACAACCCTGGAAACATATGTTGAAGAGGTCAGGGCCTCTATCTGCCTGCATCCTTGACTGTCTAAGTGGAACAGACTTTTCCCACTTAAAACTGCACCAACTGGACTTGTTACGAGTGAGAGAAAATTGTTATGGTGAGTCATTGAGATGTGGGAGTTTATCTGTTATAGCATCCAGTGTTACCATAACTAATGGAAGATATGAGAAAATGTTTTGTTAGGGAGCATAGTGGTTAAGAGTCGAGGTAGATGGGCTCGAAATCCCAGCTCTGCCATTTACTAGTTGTATGACTTTGAGTGAGTCACTAAATCTCCCTAAGCCTCAGTTTCCTTGGCTATAAAATGGGAATAATAATAGTACTATGCCATCGTGACGCTGTAAGAAATTACTATAGAACTACGTATAGTTCTATACATAATATTTATTATGCATAATTCCATACATAATTACTATATTATATTGTATATAATTAGTTGGGAACTCAATAACCATTAGCCATTTTTGTTACTACTCAACCAGAAATAGATTAGATCTTAAAAATAGCTTTACTTACTCTGTGTGCTATTTTAAGTAGGTAGTGTGTCACATAACTGGAAGATGCATCAATGTAAGTTGAGCAAAGTCCTATTCTTAGATAAATGGAACTTCATGACATAGTCAATCACGTGGCCATTGAACTTGCTTCCTGGGGTTGTCATAAGATTTTCCCATTGCACTTGCTGGAAAATAACGTGGCTGATTCCACCTTCCTAGGGAAACTTCAGTGTGCAACTGAAAGGTTAAATAGGAGCAGGACTTAAGAGGCCACACCTCACCTGACTTCCCACGTAGGACCGATGAGTCCTTTCTCCTCTTCACTGCACACTTGACACCATAGGACATTTGTTACTGCCCCGCTTGCATCCTTGTATCAGCGTCTAGGAAATAAATGAAAGAAAGTTTAATGAAGAGGCCATTTACAGGTCAAGCAGAACCAAGAGGAATGATAAAGCTCTTCCAAGGCTACACTGTAGGGAGCCACTGTCAACCCCCAGCCTGAAAAACCCAGGAAGGAAGAGTTTCTGTAGCTCAGGCAGGAGGCTGCCTCTCAGTAGCTGCAGCCACCGCCGAGCCTCAGCAGGGCAGGGAGAGGGTCAGGGAATAAGAGCTTCACCTTTCTCTTCTTCCACTCTGCTTTTCCTGCTGTGCTTTCTGTTGACTGAACCCAACTAAAGCCAGAGGGCAAGGGAGCCCAGCTGATGCTGTCCATAAAACTCAGCTCCCAGGGCCACTGGGCAAGGTGGATGGAGAAAAGTGGAGAACGGATCTGGAGGGACGAAAGAATATCCCATACCTTGCCCCTGTGGGAATATGAGATTCTTATGGGTAGAGAGTTCCCGCCTTATTGCCTTTGTATATCCAGCGCTCAGCAAAGGATACTTTAATGGATGTTCGTTAAATAAACGAATGAATGAACAAGTGAATGTGGAGAATAAAGGTGCTTGCATTTTTAAATTTTAAGAAAAATGTGTAATGTCCCAGTATCCTTAATTTTCCACGGGGACAATGGAACTTCCTACAGGAAATGAGGGCTCCAACTGACGCGGGGGCGGTCGTGTTTGGGAGCCCATCGCATGCCAGTCCCTGTGATCCATGCTCTTGTCTGAGGTCGTTCCTTGCCATGTCACAGTGTCCTCCAGCGTAGATCAGCCCTCCTGGGCTGCCGTGCTGTTTCTGAAACTCTTCAAAAAGTCAAAGGCTTCCACAGATGCCCGATTGCGGCTCCTTACCCTAAATATCCTTGATCTTTTCCTTGCTAGCCCTGGAGCTGCACTAAACCTTGCACTTTAACGTTCGAGCGGGGAGTCTTCCTTCCTTTCTTTACTGCAGGGGCAGCACTTGCAGTTGCTCAAGGTTTGTCAGCCAAGGGTGAGAAGCACCGGCTAGCAACGGCGAACAGAAACAGAGAGGCACAGAGCGGAGCGCCGCCGGCTCCAGAACGTCTCAGCTTGAGGCGGGGCGCCGCTCTGGCGTCTGTTGCACCGCCCTCCTTAGCAGTGCCCTGTTCCGTGGGATGTGTTCTTTTCCCTTTGGTTCAGAAAAATATTTTAGAGATAAATAGTGTATAATAAATCCACACTATCCCAGGGCTGTGGGAAATAGACATTTACTGGCAAAGGAGAAACTTTTTGGAAAGTTATAAAAACTCACATCATGGCAGGACACGGTGGCTCACGCCTGTAATCCCAGCACTCTGGGAGGCTGAGGTGCGAGGATTGCTTGAGCTCAGGCGTTCAAGACCAGCCTGAGCAAGAATGAGACCCCATCTTTACTAAAAATAGAAAGAAAGAAATTAGCCAAACAACTAAAAATAGACAAAAATTAGCCAGGCATAGTAGTGCATGCCTATAGTCCCAGCTACCCAGGAGGCTGAGGCAGGAGGATCGCTTGAGCCCAGGAGTTTGAGGTTGCTGTGAGCTAGGCTGACGCCACGGCACTCACTCTAGCCTGGGCAACAGAGTGAGACTCTGTCTCAAAAAACAAACAAACAAACAAACAAAAAAACCAAAAAACAAAAAACAAAACCTCACATCATGAATAGTAGACATTGTTTTATTATGAAACTTCAAATTTTTTAAGAAATAATGTTTTTTGTGTATTTTAAATGAATTTATTTTGAGACAAGTCTTTGGTCCTAGGATCAAGTATGCATTTAAGAGGAAAATACACACTAGGTATATGGAAAATGTGTTTTCTGTGGCTGTTCTGGGTGGCTTAGCTGTGCCATTTGCTCTGAAGATCATTAGAAGGAAAAATAATATAGGAAACAGAAATTTGATCAGCAGGATGTGGGAAAAAAAGAAGAATGAAAGAAACTTCTTATCTGAAGCATACAAGCCCTTTTAAATTATCTTTTATTTTTTCTAAAGCCAGTCGAATTTAGCAGTGGGGGTTGAACACCAACGTTAGTGACACTAGTGTTAATAAGTTCTGATAACCCACCACTATCGGACCACACTCTGTAAGTTATCAGGCCCAGAGAGCCCATCACTCTCCTTGCACTAAATAATTATCTTTTGAAGCCATGTGGGCTCTGGAGTAACTGATGCCGACTGGCCACAAAATGCCGCATGCTGGACACCAGCACTCATACCCTGTGGTTCAATAATGTGTAGCCAATCAGTGCTATCAACCTTATCCCTGCAAACCAATGAGAATTCCTGTCAAACAACTTTATATCACCCACTTCTTGTTCCCTTTGCCTTTAAAAATCTGCTCGTAACAAAAGCTGATGAAACACTCCCCAAGGCAAGTGGGAAGTGTGTCCTGGGCAGCTGTCCTCATTTTGGTTCAAGTAAACTCTTAAAATTATATTTTGTGCCTCAGCCTCTTCCTTTTAGGTCAACAGGCTATCACCTAATACCTCCAGGTATGTGCGGCTTTAGTAACAGATTTTTTAAAGCCTTAATTTTTAACAATCATCAGTAATCATTAAGCCCATTCACATTTTCTACATTGAGTGTGTCACTGAAGGTCATCGATCAAGTTTCTTTTCGGTTAGCACTTAGTCGTGTGGAATTTGGCCAAGCTTACCTATGATTTTTATTGCAGGAAAGGTTTTCTCAGGGAGATGAGATGCTTTTCCTTCAGTTCATGATCACCAATTTAGGAATCTGAGGACATAAAATAGTATGTTTACATTGTCTTAAATATATACACGTATGATCTATATTTTATTCACTTTTTTGGATGCCTTTTTGTTTGAGCCCTATACCTGGTGTTCCAGGATGTCACGAAAGTGACATGGTCCCCGCCCAAAAAGAGCTTCTCTAGTAGGAGAGAAAATAAATGTTTAATAACTATATGGACCAAAATGTGACAGCCATCACAAACATGGATTTGATCAAGCCCTGTGTGAGTGGAAGAGAGAACAGACTTAGAATTCTGAAGGCAGAGAGCTGATTGAAGACAAATTCAATCAGAATTTCCTTTTTAGAAGAAGAGGAGCTTCTGAAAAGGAAAAATAGATGAGACTGGTAGAATTTGAAATAATGAGGATCAGTAGAGGAAATGATGTGAGCACAGGTACCCGGAGAATATGACTTCTTTCTCAAGCATAGAATTGGGAAGTGTGTTAACCCAGAGGAAAGAGTTTAATTATAGCAGTGCCGTGATGGCTGTCTAATTGTTATGGGCCAAACAATCATGAATTATTATGTTTGTTGTCTTTCCTGGGTAGAATGCTCAGATTGTGATGAAGAACAAGTCCAAAACTGGATAAATCATTCTACTTTAGAAAGGATGCTAAGCTGGTTGGGCATGGTGGCTCATGCCTGTAATCCCAGCACTTCAGGAGGCCAAGGCTGAAGGATCGCTTGAGGCCGGGAGTTCAAGAGCAGCCTGGGCAACATAGCAAGACCCCATCTGTACAAAAAATAAATTAAAAAAAAGAAGGGTAACAATAGAAGATGTTCGAATAACTTGAAGAAGAACAAGAAAAAGAAGAAGAAGAAGGAGAAGAAAGAAGAGGAGGAGGAATGAGGGATTATTTTGTTTAAAGACTAAAATGACAAAAATGTGACACGAAAGCAGGTAGGCAAGAAAATCAATATTGGCAAGTGTTTCTAAATATCCAGTTACTGTCACTGGATGGTAAGAGCATATTTTGTCACGTTATGTTACAATAGAATTAATCACAGACACTGTCAACAAATAATGAAACAAATAAATTAAAAATACATCAGTACAACTAAGAACTAAACATAAGTTTAAGAAGACTCAAAGTACTCTCTCTCTCTCTCTTTCTTAATTTTTACTCATATTTGAGTTTCTCAACCTCAGCACTATTAGCTTTGGGGCAGGATACTTCTTTGATGTTCGAGACTGTCCTGTTCATTGCAGAATGTTTAGCAGCATCTCTGGCCTCTACCCACTGGATGCTAGTAGCATAACCCCCCTCACCCCCTCAACAGCCCGGCTGTGACAACAAAAAGTATCTCCAGACATTGCCGAATGTCCCCTGGGGTGGGGTTGGGGCGGGGGGCAAAATCATCTTTATACAGAACTACTGGTTTGGAGAAATCAATGTGTTTTTTTCAAAAATAAGCACTGAACAGGTTTGACAAAGGACCTGGGGTTGGCACAGAGAGAATGAGATGTTTTTAGACATTTGTGTGTAGGGGCCAAGGGAAAGCTTTCCCTTCACCCTCTGAAATTTTGCTGACAAATCAACTCACAAAAGGAGATTAACAGGAAAATGGGATACAAACTTATTAATGTACACATGAGGTAGAACTACAGAGTGATGACTCCCATACCTCAGGGGGGCCCAGATATCACATAGCCTTATTTCAGAGGGGCGGGAGAGATGGGGATATGAGTAATTCTGTTAAGGGGCAATAAACGATTACTAGGGAGAATGAATGGATCGAGGAACAGAGACAAACTTGTAAATGATTCTCTTTGGAGATTGAGAGAGCCTGAGAGACATTATCTTGGGAAGGAGTCTGTTCAGGTGTGGTCACATTCTTGGTCTTTTCTGCAATAAATAATGAGATAACAGGGAGGGGAAGGAAAAACAATTGTTCTCCCCTTCAGTCAGTCTGGTCTTTATGTGGCTAGGGGAAAAGTCTCTCCCAGCATCTGTTGATCTCTAAGAGCCTTTAATTCAAAATACTCATTGTACCAGGGAGCCGTGTTTTCGGGTGAAGTTCCCTATGCTCCTTCAGTTGTCAGGAAGTACATTCTCAATTATTCCGAGTAGTCTCAGTTATTACTAGTAGAGAACACACAAACTGGTATTGCTAAAGAAGCTACCCACTGTCTTGAGCTCTCCAAGCCAAGTCTGGGATGTTTTTTTTGTTTTTTTTTTTAATTTCAGCATTTTATGGGGGTACAAATGTTTAGGTTACATATATTGTCTTTGCTCTACCCGAGTCAGAGCTTCAAGCATGTCCATCCCTCAGATGGTGAGCACCACACCCATTAGGTGTGAATATACCCATCCCCACCTTCCCCCCACCTGCATGACATCAGGTAAATGTTACTACTATATATGATTACTGGCCAGCTGCCCTCTGCAGGCCATGTGCTGGAACTGTCTGAGCCAGCCAGGTACAGACTCATGTTTTCATCTGGTGAGTGTTTTGTGGCTGATCAAGCTCAGGGTAGGGTCTTTGGTGCAGCGAGGGAGGCAGACGGCCTTTCTCCAGGGTTTACAGTGCCATCTCACAGTGGATGTGCAAGATATTGGGAGCATGCTCCATGAATAAGCCCCTTGGAAATGACCTTCCTTGCCTGAAGGGACAAAGCTCAGCCTTCCATGGGCAGCACTCTGCATTCAGAGGGAGTTAACACCATGATTGATTCTCACTGCTGTGCAGAATTACCTCATCAATACTGGCAGTGCCGTCCTGTTCTCCATCTCTCGGGCTTTAAGCACTGGTATCCTTTTTGGAAATGCTTTATATTTTATGTAGGAAAGTAGAGGATATTTTTATCTGAACACCTGGCATGAGAATTCTTTTTAGGGAGAGAGCTGACTTTATTGGGAAAAAAAATTTGGTAAATACCTGAGATGGAGGAAGAGATGTCTAAGTTACATTTAAGCAAAAAAGGTCATCCTGATTACAAATGTTCTGCGGGGAATGAGGTGAGAATTCTGTTTTGGTTTTCAGAGGAGATGGGGAGATAATGAGGGAAGGGGAAGAGAGAGTGAGGGACAAGCAAGATGGTGGAAGTTGTGTAATCCTCACCTCCCTGGGGCCCCCAAAATATCACTAGAGAAGAAGCAAGGTCTTCTCTCTCTGTTAGAGACATATTAGGCTGAAAGTAATAGAATACTGGTCTCATGGTGGCCCAGATGAATGGGAGTTTATTTAAAATCAGTGGTTTTGTAACAGAGTAGTTGCCCCTCCTCCCATAGAGAGGGAAGGGTGATATTCACAGGGGGGAATATGTAACAGAAGAAATGGCTAGAAAAAATGGCAAAAACATTTTTTGTCTCTTTGAAACATCCCCCACTCCTTTTGGAGAGCCAGGACCTGCATCCCGGTCTAGGGCCAGTGGTCAGGAGGGGTAAGGGAATGTCTCTTTGTGCAACAAGAGATGGTTCAAGGGAATTGTCTGGGTGGAGGTCCCTAAGACACCTTAGCCAAAGATAGGATTAATCTGGGCAGAGGTCACGAGATTATTTTAGCTGAAAATCGGATTAACCTGGGTGGAGGTCCCGAGATTGTCTTAACCAAAGATGGGATCAGTGAGAACCTTTAAAATCTCTGTAATTCTGCTCAGAAGTGGGACATTGGTACTTTGAGATGGGCGTCCGCCAGCCTCCTCATTTGCCGGCAAATTAATAAACTCCTCTTTCCTTCTCCTCAAACCACTTGTCCTCATTCTTCTCGTTGCAGCCTTGGGGACAAGTGCCAAGCTTTTGGTGACAGTTTATAGTTGTCGGCATGGATTCAGCTGTTCAATGATACCATCAGGGACCCAAACACTTTCCATTTCCACTTTACCATCCTTGTTCTGTTGGCGTTTGTGCTCATGCTTGCCACACTGTGGTCTCAGGGTAGCTGCTGTGGGCTCACACATGAAGCCCATATTCAAGGCAGGAAGAGGGAAAAAGATGAAAAAGATCTTTTCTGTAATAGATAATGAGATAACAAGGAAGGGAAGGTGGTGTTCTTTTAAGAGAGTAAAACCTTTCCCAGAAACTCCCTTAGCAAGTTTCTACTTGCATCATGTGGCCTCTCTGAACACAAGAGCTGACAGGAAATAGTTTCACTGTCATATCTTCTTTAACACTGGCAGGCAAGGGAGAAGGCACAGTGCTGGGTCCGCCAGCCCACAGCATCTGCCACATCTACCGAATTCATGAATGAGGACTGTGTAGAACTAGTTTGGGAAATGAAAGAGAGAGATGAGTTTCCCACTGGGAGGGGATCTGGTATTTTTACCAAAAGTTTGGCACTTGTCCCCAAGGCTGCATCAGAAAAACAAAGACAAATTGAGGAGAAGGAAAGAGAAGTTTATTAATTTGCCAGCAAATGAGGAGGCTGGGAGACTCCCATCTTAAAATACCAATGTCCTCCATGTGAGCAGTACAGAACTTGTAAAGGTTCTGACTCATCCCATCTTCGGCTAAGACAATCTTGTGACCTCCCCCCAGACAATTTCCTTGAGCCATCTCCTGTGGCACAAAGAATAAAGGACACTGTTCTGTCCCTCCTGACCACTGGCCTAAGGCAGGGATGTAGATTTCAGTTCTCAAAAATGGTGAGGGGGTTTTGAAGAGACAGAAAACATTTTTGTCCTTTTTCAGGTCATTTTCTCTGTTACAGTATGAGCAGAAGCAGTTCACGAGAAATGAAGAAGTCACAGAGCAGGAGAAGAAGGAGAATGCAGCTTTGGAGAATGGATAGAAATCCAGGCAGGTGAGAGATTTGGGCTTCCACAGGCTGTGGGCTGGGAGGGTGGGCAGGTCATGGCTGATGTCTGGGTTCTACTGGATTCTAGTTAATCACCAATCCCTGCTAATTCTTCCTCTCTTATGGTCTTCAAATTTGTCACTTTCCTATAGCTCCCTTTTTAACTTCACTGCTAATGTCTTCCATGCCACTCTTGAAATTTCCATAATTGCCTTGTTTCTGTCTTCAGCTTTTTCTCTTTCTAGTTCAGCCTCATTTAGCTTGTTGATGTCCAGCAATTGCCCTGTACTTAAAATGGCTGCAAAATGACTTTCATGGAGAAACAGCATAATTAATAAATTACTGGAAAATGAAATGTCTTGGGTGGGGTAAGAAATTAACAACAGAATTAGTTATGGTAACTAACTCCATCACCTGGGCTAGAGTGCTGCAGTCTAGCTCACTGCAACCTCAAACCCCTGGGCTCAAGTGATTCTCCTGTCTCAGCCTCCCGAGTAGCTAGGACTACAGGTGCTCAACACCACATCTGGCTAATTTTTCACTTTTTGGTAGAGATGGGGTCTCACTCTTCCTCAGATTGGTCTTGAACTCCTGACCTCAAGCAATCCTCCCGCGTCGGCCTCCCAGAGTGCTAGGATTACAGGCGTGAGCCACCATGCCCGGCCCCTCATTTGCTCTTGACAGTTCACTCCTTGGACACAGAGGTCCTTCAGTATCTGTTCCTCAGTCCCTGCCATAGCAGCATGTAGTTCCTTTGGATTCCCAGGTACCAGAGAAGACCCACCCAATAATTTATGGTGCAAATTATTAGCAAAGTTCAAGTAGATAAGTTACATCTCTCCAAAACAAGCCACAGAAATGTAATTCGATTAAAACAAACTTTGAACAATAGCCATAAATAGAAAATGTATTTTAGAATATTTCATTTGTCATGGGAAAATGGTTAAAATATCTTGCTAAGTGGAAAAAGTGGGCTCCAAAACAGCTAGCTTGTATGATGTGTTTTTTCACACACTTACACACACACAGAGAAAGAAACAGAGAGAGAGAGGGAGAGTGAGGCATTGCACCATATGTGTGTCTTAGGCACCAGCTTTAGAGTTTAATTTCCAGAAAGGTGTGACTGTTATCTTATTTAATCTGCACAATAAACACATCTAATAGTATGTATCAAGTTTATAGTTGCTTAATATGAAAACGTAGCAGAATAAATACTGTCAGGAAGCACAAAATGTAACAGAATGCATGGTTACTTTAGAATTCTCCTCCCCCTTCTACAGCTTATTTTAAGATATTACTCTTATTTCTTCAGTTAGGCTAGTTGAGCACTTTTCAAACCTTTGTATGCGTAAGAAGCATTTTCTAGGGCTATGGCCACAAAACTGTGTACACTGTACCTTACAAGGACAGTTTGGGGATAATTTACAAGTTTTCTTCTCTTATTACCTGACTTTATAATCGAACCTTGAGCCACATGCTACTTTACCATATTTACATCCTAAAAATAATCCAAATGGATATAATGCACATGTGAAAGTGGAGAGTATTTTTTTTTATGGTAATGGGAAGTTTTTAAAAATAAAAAAAAATTTCACTTTATTCTTGCCTGTATTTTTAAATTTTTCTACAGTGAGGCCGTATTACTTTTTCTAATCGGAACAAGTCAGTTAAAAATAATCAAATGATAAACGTTCATCAACAATGATCAGTTCACTTGTTCCCCCCGTGACCTTCTTGGCAGCCTGAAGATGGAGCTCCTTATGGAAAGCTGCCTGGGTGGTTCTGGCAGTCAACCCCACCCTGCACTAGCTCACAGACCCCGGGGTCTGCTAGTTTCCACTCGAGACAGGTAGGGTGACAATTGGGGAAAAATCAATGTAGCTCTATTTAGGGACAAGCCAACCACCTCTCTAATCTAATTGGGTTACAACACTGACTATAAACTCCAGACCAGCTTTGTTCTGTGACTCCCGTTTGGTGATAAGCTTTGTGATTCGCACACAAGTCACAGTCCTCGTGCTTTCCCTGTTTTGCTAACAGAATCCCAGTTTTTGCTAACTACACAGTATCATTGTCCACAGAGGTAAGAATCCTGATTTTTCCAATGATTAATTGAGCCTTACAGGAAGAGTACTTTGTGTGATGGAAGAATTTGGTTTAGATTTATCATGCTGAGCATCTGATAAGACAAATTAGTAACTCTGTCTGTTGGAAAGTATTTAGAAACACCAGTTTATCCACTCCGTGCTGTTCTGCCAGTGTGCAAACATGTTGTGTGTTCCCAGATTTCTCAGAGGCTCCCCACCCCCTCCTTTAGGATATAGAACAAAATACCCTTTCTCTGTGCTTGTTTGGTGCTTTTGTCTTGGCACATGTGCTCAGAACCCACAGGTAACATCTAAAACGATAAAGAAATATAAACAAAGCATCTTCCTAATGAAACAAACCTTCATTAAACAAAGTTGTGTTTGAGATCCAGAAGTCTGTTTGTCTTGCAGGAAACAATGAAGATCATTGGGCCACCCAGGGACACTCTCTACCCAGGAAATGGCTGTGCTTTCAGCCCAACCTCTTTCTTCTCTTTACCTGTGTCTCGGCTTGGACAGCTTTGAAAGTCCAGAAGCAGCCATAAAAGGGCCTGCACAGGAAGTTCCCGGATCCCACTGAGAAAGGGGACATAGTAAAAAGCAGGTCATTTATTTTTGTATGCCCTTTTGTCTTTTTGTCCCCTCCTGGCTTATTGTCCCCATCAACCAGCATAAAACTGTGGGGAGGAGCAAAAGCTCGTCACCATAAGATCCCTCTAGATGTCAAATGATAGCAGCATTGAGGTTACTGCTTTTCTCTTTCTGGGGTGCATGAAAACAAACAGGATGATTCGAGTATGTGAGGGGACATTGTACACATCTGAGACCATAACTCGAGTTTACTGTTTTAGCATCCTGATGCGTGAGCGTCAGTGTGGGTTCTTGTTTTTGTTCTGTTGTTTGTTTTAGTTCAGCCTAATGAGGGGTCGTCCCTTCCTAAGTGCTATCGCTACATTTGCGTAGTGCAAAAACTCTCTGAGGAAGAGATTCCTTTTCCGTTGGGTGGGTCGTGGGAGATACACAGAGCACAAAACAGGTCCTGTGGACCCAGTGAGGTGGTGGAGAGCATCCTTTAGGTGGCTATGAAAGGTCATGAATAACAACTGTCCTCCCACCCCTGGAGCCCCTAATGAGATTTCTACGACACTTTAATTCACCGTCAAGCGTCCATGAGGTATCCTTTGAGAAAGGGTAGAACTGAAGGCCTTCGCAGGGCAGCTTTCTCTTTCTTGGCAGCAGTAATTGTTTGGGTCTTCATTTGTATCCATTCAAGCTCATTGACCTTCACATACTTGTAAATGTAAAACACATTTTCAAATGGAAGTTGATCATGACTTTCTTCATGAGCACCCTATTTCACTATAATTTTAGCTTTTTCGCATTGAGGATAGAGCTATTTGAAATCCTTATTATGAACCTGTTCTCTCCTGTCTTGTCAGAGCCCATTATCACTGCTCACTGAATCTGTAGGCGGGATGGTGACCACGATTGTTGAGATCCTGTTGAATGGGTCAGTGAATATCCATCCTGGGCACGTCTGCGGGTCACGAGGGCCACAGTCATCAGTTACAGTCCAGCCGACCAACACACACGCGCCTCTGAGCCAGGCGTGGTGTCAGCAGATAAAGAGGGACAGCGAGTGGTAGTAACGTATTCTAAGGAGAAGGAGGGGTAGAAATGGGTATTTATCAAGCATTCCCCATATACTCGGCACTGGGCTAGCCATTTTGGAAATACCCAGAGAAGTTACAGGCCATGGCTGCTGCGCCAGGGAGCATGCAAGCTAACGGAGGAGTAAAATGCACACAGACACAGACACACACATACTCGGCTACATGTACACACACTGCCTTACAGTTTTTATTGGAATAAATGGCAAACAATTAGTATGACTACTGCTAATAGCTAATATTTATGGAGCATTTTCCATGTACCAAGTACAATTTTATATGCTTTACGTATTTTAACCCATTTAATCCTTTCAATTTGATTAGATTGGCCCTATTATTATCCCCATTTTACAGTATGGAAAGCGAGGAAGAGGGTTTAGCTGGTAAGCAGTAGAGCTGGGATTTCAACCTGGGCAGTCTTGCTATAAACCTGTGCCATTAACCCTGTAGACTACACTGCCTTTGTGTATCTCATGTATACATGAGACGTAAGTTATAAAACAAAACTACAATTGGGTAGGCTTTACTTTCTGAATTCTTACTGTCCAATATCAGGAACTGAGTAATGTGCATGCATGTGTGTATTTATTTATGTTAACATACTGCTCAGAGCCCTCACTATCCATAATCCTAATACTTGCTATTTGAAACTCAGAAATCAAATATATTTAGACGATGTGGTATCCCTTGATACCCGAACTCACTGTCTAAACTCTCACCGTTCCATCTCAGAAATGGAATAACTTGGAGAGGAGCAATGCTTGTTTGAGTCAAATAATTGGAGCAAATAATGAATGTGATAGGAGATGGCAGCTGAAATAAAGTCCTCAAGGATAAATAGATGTTAGGCCGAAGATGAAGGAGAAGGCCAGACTTTCTGAGACACACAGGCAGGGAATAGCAACTTGTGTTTGGAACGAGAAGATCTGAGAGCCCGTGTATGGAGAAGGGTGAGAGAAGAAGCCAGAGAGGGAGGCAGGGGCTGAGTTGTCACGACGTCAATTGGGCTTTACCTTGTAGACAACAATGTGTCACTGGGTAATTTTAAACAGGTGAGTGACATGATCAGATTTGTGAATTAAAAAAATCACTATGACTTTGGTATTGCAAAAGGCTGGGTGCAGTGCCTCACACTGTAATCCTGGCACTTTCAGAGGCCAAGGTGGGAGGGTCGCTTGAGGCCAGAAGTTCCAGACCAGCCTGGGCAACACGTGAGACCCCATCTTTACAAAAAATAGTTAAAGAAAAAAATAGCTGGGCATGGTGGTGCATGCCGGTAGTTCTGGGTACTCGGGAGATTGTGGTGAGAGGATCCCTTGAGCCCAGGAGTTCAAGGTTGCAGTGCCTATGATCACACCATTGCACTCCAGCTCTGGGTGGGTGAACAGAGTGAAACCCTATCTCTTAAAAAAAGGAAGAGTTCAAAGTTAAGTAGCTTCTGTGTGTTCGAGAATACTATGTGGAAGGAATGGTGTCTATGTGGGAAACTACAAAAGCCTAATGGTGAGATGTCATTGCTGGGTAGTTATGTTGGTGTCAATACCTTCAGAGAACAATGGGAACAATAGCAACTAGGAACAATGGAGCTGCCACATGGACACATCCCCGAATATGCAGACAGTATGTGGCTACCTACACAGCATCAACTCACTTGTTGATACTTCGTCTGTACAAAATAAATCATAAAGCTACATCTTGTTTATAAGGGCTTTGAGTTCTTCAAAACAACATGGTAGTTTGCTTCTTAAAGGCCGACAGAGAGCGTCTTCTACTGCTTCACAACTCTCTGACTATGCTCCGTCTGACCGCTAGAACCTCTTTTAATGGGCTCACCTGATAGGCCAGGCTCACTCAAGGTAATCTCCCTTTGGAGTATCTTAAAGTCAACGGATTAGGGACCTTAATTACGGTGAGAAGTCCTTTCACTGTGCCATACGAAGTCTCCTAAACACAGGAATGATATCCGGCACAGAGTGGCCATCGTGGGGACCATTTTAAGATCCTGGCTACCACAGGTACCCGTGCAAAGGAAATCCAACCTCTTATGAGGAGGCTACACTTGGACGCTCCGTTGACCTCTCTTAAATGCTTTCCTCTCTCAGACCCTGGCATTCATGACTTCTTGACCCCAGATAGGCAAATAATAAAATGTGCCACTAATGAACATAAATGGCTTTAATTCGGCACTTCTTTGTGACAAGGGGAAAAAGATCAGCTAGAAAAAGTAAAAACAAAAACAAAAAAACAAACTCCCAAACCAAAAGGAGCTTCCCATGGCGAACTTGTCCTGACGCAGTATTAGCTATGAGAAAATTTGAAGAATTTTGGATAGGGAAGACCTGATATGTTGGGGGTTTGTGGAAGGGTTTTAGCAATACTGGAAGGCCAATCTGCCCCCAACCACCCCTCATACTTCATCAGTGTGAGAGCTTTCACACTGGCAGAACTGATTTGGACCGTAGAAAGCTCCCTGAAAGGTACAAATGTGTTTCTTAGGAGGGGTAGCACGCCAGCCCCTGCTAGGGCCCCCGTCAACAATGGTCATGGTAGAAAAGAAGTGTTTGCCAGACTTTTGTAGGGTGACTCTAAAAAAAATACTAATATAAAAATTAAATAACACATGCACATGGAGGAAAAAAAATTCAGGCAGTACAGAGGAATATAAAATGAAAAGTAATCTTTTCCTACCACCTCTGACCCTCACTCCAGTGGTCAACATGGGTCAACATTTTTTTGTATATCTTTTCTGAATTACATACAATTTCCTTTTTTTTTTTTTAAACAGAAAAGGGAACATTATAGAAGCCTGTTCTAAATTTTCAGGTATTCTAACCTCACAATATACCTCCACTGCCTCCTTTTCAGTGGCTTCACAGGCAGATCTCTTTGGCGATGTTGAAGTGGACGGAGAGCTGGAGTGGAGAAGAGCAGTCGTTCTAGGTTCCAGGAAGAAAGGGAAACAGGACACAGGTGAGCAGCTCATCTACTTCCCTCCTCTTCCACTCTGAAGTGCGCAAAGACTTTTAAAAAGTCCTATGAGGCTGCATTCTTAGATGAATGATGCTAGTGGGGGACTGGTGGAGGGGAATTGGTCAGGGAGATTATGTTCATTTACAGGAAGAGGAATGTTTTAAATTTAATTGCAAATAATGACAATACAGTCTTCTAAACTATTATTAAAACATTTTGCCTATGGTTGAATCTTGTGCGAGAGGATCTAAATTTAGCCTTAACTCCATATGTGCAAATAATATTAGTAAAATGTGCCACTAATGAACATTCTGGTGTCTCTTATAATTATTTACATTTCCATGGTTGGTTCCTGTATTAATCAGGGTTATCCAGAGAAACAGAACCACTGTGTGTATATATATACGTAATTACATATATTCACATATCTAATGAGAATTGGTTCATGCTGACATGGAGGCCAAGAAGTCCCATGGTCTGTCTTTTGCAAGCTAGAGAACCGGGGAACTGGTGGTGTAGGTTCCCATCTGAGTACAGAGGCCCAAGAGCGAGGAGCCTGGGTGTCTGATGGCAGGAGAAGTCGGATGTCCCAGCTCAAATGGAGAGAGTGAATTTGCCTTTCTTCTCCCTTTTTATTCTATTCAGGCCCTCAGTGGACTGGATGCTGCCTGCCCACTTTGGTGAGCATGATCTTCTTTGCTCAGTCTGCTGATTCAAATGCTAATCTCTTCCCAACACACCCAGAAATATGCTTTACCAGCTATCTGGAAAACCCTTAGCCCAGTCAAGTTGACATAAAATTAGCCATCATACTCTTATACTCCGCTACAAAAATGGGTGTATATGGGAACACTTTCGGAATTAGTTGCTTTTTTTTAGAAGGGCTGCTGGAGTGGCAGGGAGTCCTAAGTGTTCACCTAATCCTGTTTCCTTTTCCTCCAGGGTATTGAACCAGACTACATTTCCCAGTCTTGCCCCTGCATATATGGTCTACCCAATCCTCCACTCTGGTTTCCTCCCTATCCATGAAGCTGGAAATCAGAGGATTCTAATGCCCTAGGGAATGGTGGAGACACAAGAGTGAAGGAGCCTGAGTCCTGAGGCATTGCTTAGAAAAGAGCCACGCAGGGGGGCCACCTGACCAGGACACCCACACTGGACTGTTTTGTGGATGAAAAGTGAGCACCAGCGTGCGAGGGCTGATTGTCACAGCAGTTAGGCTCCCCTGAAGAGTACAGCTGGAGTTCGCACGCCTGTGGCAGCACAGCTAATCCACATCTGCTTCTTAATTGACGCCTGGAGGAGTGTCATTAATCTATTTGTTTTTTGTGACTTTTGTTACTTTTTTTCTTTAAAGAAAATGCATAATACATATTCTATGACTACTCGAACTATAGACAAAAGGTATAAGAAAATATTTATTATATTAGGGGGATTAAATAGTATTTAATTTCTTTTTTCAACTACATAAACTTTAAAAGTTTTAGGACAATATCTACATAGATCTACTTATAACAAAAAAATTAATTTACAATTTTACTTAGTTGAAATATTCTTTTAAAACTATTCAGTTAGAAATCCAACTGATTTTTCTCTTTATTAATTCAATATAATCAATTTATATAAACATTTCTCCAGACTAAAGCCCAAGTATTTTGGGAGGCCACATAGTAGGAGCCAGGAGATTAAGTTGCTGTTTATCGAGTTGTCCCCTGTACTTTCAAGTTTACCTTTCTTACCTGGGAACAACGAAGTCATTGCTTAGAATCTAGCTGCTTCCAGGCAGTTGCTGTGTGATTGTCAGTGACCTTACCGTATGACATCTTGTTTTGAACACTGAATTAAAAAAGAGTCAATACTATACTTCAAGTTTATTTAATAAAATTGCATGATATTTTATATGTAAACATTTCAGAAACTTAAGGTAACCTTATGATTTCATGCACTTTATTGATTGAAATCAAGATAGGCTAAGTCAGACCAAAAGTATTTCATATTTCCACAGTAATAAATTATTATTAAAAAGATGAGGAAATAAAAACAAAACAAATAATGATATAAACAATAGATCAGAAAAACAATGTTTGAATTATGATAATTTAGATGTGAAACAAGAGTGATCAAATGTAAGGAAAGTGAACAGGAGGGAAGTTACATAAGGGAGATGTGAGCTGAAAGAAAACATAACCAATATAGATGGGCACGTCTTGTAAGTCATTGCTTAAGAAGGAAAAAGAATAAAATAAAAACTTGATTCAAACTAAAAGAGACAAGACACATGTTTAAACTGAAGAAGATTAGTAAGAACAGAAAGGAATGTGAAGAGTAATAAATGTTTAAGAAAAACAAGGAAAAGAAGCTTTAAAAGCCTGTACTCTTGACTTCAAATTCCACTTTTAACTATGTGTGTGACCTTGGATTAGTTAATTACTACTGTAAGTGTCCCCAACTGTCAAATGAAAATAATACCTCTTAAGACGCATTCGAGGCTGCATTTCTCAATCTTTCCCAGTCAATCTATGGTGCTGTAACAGAGTGAGCCACTCTCCCCAAGTCAGTTCTCCCTCCTTCCGTGGTCATTGAACGGTAGCTGCCTTGCAGTTAGATGTGGTCCTGACCAAGTTCTCACCAATGCAGTGTGAGTGAACACTGCGTGGGCCACTTTGAGCTACTGCCTAAGACACTGTGTGTGCCTCCTCCATGCTCTCCTTCCCTTTCCCTGGCTAGGACCAGTGGAGGCCCTGACGCCATCACGTGGATGAGTCCAAGGGCCTCAGGCCCTGAATAACTGCATGGAGTAGAGCTCCTAACAACCTCCCACTGTTACACGGGAAAGCAATGAACCTCTAGCTTCTTTAAGCTCCAGGTTAATCGTTTCACCCCTTTCTTACAACATCCTAGTCCTATTCTAACAAATACAGCTTTGTTTAGACAAACGTAAAAGCCTGTCTCCTCCCCCTCATGTATTTCCTCCACTGCTGACAGTGGTGGAGAATCACTGCAGATTCCGAATATTTCCACCCACTAAGAAAATGGAGTCAGATTTTATTTTATTTGACATCAAGAACAATTGGATATTTTTTCCAAATATAAAATGGCATTATTTAATTTTTCCTATACAACCTCCTCCTGGAAAAAAAATCTAGTAACTTTCTTATGGCTTTAAACCATAGTGTACTGATAGAAAACTCGGGGTACAGGAAGGCCAGCAGATTGGGAGATGACTGCCTTTGCAAAGAAAGTTGGTTACTCACAGTTCCCAAGAGGGAGGGGGGGCACACCGTGCCATGGGAGGGGGGCATGAGGGTTGGTCAGGAGGGAGGGAAGGGAGTAACTGGGCGGTGAAAGGGTAAGATGGGGCAAGCAGTGTCAGGATTGGCTAATGTGAATAGCTTCAGCGGGCTCTGAAGAACAGGGGTGTTCTGTAGTTTTCTGGTACCTGGCCCTGGGGGGATTAATGGATAACGGAGTATGACAGCCCCATAAAGGAGATGGTTGAGGTCTTGGCTCTGGATTGGTTTATATTTGAAGAACATACTAGTGGCCAAGTTGTTCACTATCTCTAGGAATTGGCTAACCCTGAGAGATGTCCCTCAAGGGTCAGCATAGCCCTAGATGTCAAAGCATCCAAATACAGAAAATAAAAGACATGGTTAATATACTTACCTACCCTCAAGGCTTTAAAAACTCTCTCTGCCTAGAAAATAGTAAGCTCTCAGTAAGTGGTAAATGTCATTTTTATTGCATGCCCATTTGCTTTAGCACACAAAAATGTGAAAAGCTGGTCCTACCCTTAAACACTTAATAATCAAGCTGTGTGGATACTACACAAACACAAAATGTAACACAAAGCAGTATAAGGACCAGAACAGTAATATGAACAATGAGAGCTAGGGAGATTCTGCAGATGCTAGATGACTCTCGGCTGAGGTGATTTGAGTAGACATAGAAAGAGCTCAGATGGAGCTCTTGAAGAAATAGTAGGACTTCGATAAGGAGAGAAAAAGGCAGAAGAACATTACACTAGAACGTAGACTCCGGGAGACCATATCTGGCCTGTTCATCACTGTTACCGCCAGCACCTAGCACAGTGCCTGGCACAAGATGGACAGTCTTGTAAATCTTGGTTGAATGAAAATGAATTCTGGGTCTGGAAGGGAGATGGATGCATGATTGAGGGACTTTAATGAGACCAATTTGCATAATGAAGAAATGTGTTTGGAAAGGTAGGCTGGAGGCCTGTGTTGATCTGGGTTCTCCAAGAAGCAGATACCAAGAGGGGATTATATGTGCAAGAATTTTACTAAACAAAGCATCTGAGACAAGGTAGTGGGTGGGGACCCAGGCAAGGGTAGAAGACATCAGACCATGCATGAGTAAAGGAGAAAGAAAGGGAAGGGTGGGCGGAAGCATCCTAGAGGCAGATAAGGAAGGTCATCAGGGAGGCTAGAAGCGAAGCCAGCTGTCAGATGTTTGGCAAATTGCCCAAAACCAAATATCAGCATCAGGACTAGAACCCAGATCTCCTGTATTCTTGGGGTCAGCACTCTTTCCTTGTTTTGATGGGTAAATATAAACATTCAGAGGTCAAATGTCTTTCCCAGAATTGAAGTAGAATTTTGTTTCAATCTAATCCTAGTTCAGTGATAAAGCATAGAACTTACTGGAAAATTACATAAAAAGATAACCTATAAACCATATGGCTTTCTGGGAATAGGTCCAGGTTGGCACCTAGAAAATCACCTGAAGAATGTCGGTGCCAAATTCCTGCTCCGCATTTGCAACTACCTTTCAGCAAGGGGAAGACGTGTAACACGATGGAGAAAGCACAGGAACAAGGCTGACTTCCCTGGGCTCAGTCTCCTCGTGGGCAAAGTAGGAGTTTAGACCAGACGTAGGTAAAAGTCACCCAACTAGATGGCTGAGGATTCTAGGAACCCAGATAGGTGTGAGCATTACAGCCAGGAAGATCATGCGTCTTGTGGGTGGAGTGGGGTGGAGCCTGAGAAGGTTTTTTGGAGTTGTGCTGAGGGCGTGACGACAGCATTGCATTTTGTTCAAATACATTTTAGGTGCCCAGTTCCGTGTTAGGCTCTTGGAGTGAAACGCCGAGTAAGACATGGTGCCTGACCTGGAGGAACTCAACAGTTCAGTTAGAAGACTTGGCGAGACGTAGCGTGGGATGGGGAAAGGAAGAGAGGGCTTGGCAAGGAAGGGGTCCTGCAGAACCACATCATCTCTGGACTGGTTTATACAAATGAAATACCTGCTCCTCGGGGTTGTGGGGAAGATCAGAAAGAGCGTAGACGAGCGGACCAGAGCAAGACCAGAGGGAAGGTAACGGCTCACACAGGGCTTGCTGTCAGCACTAGCGTGACAGAGGCAAAGCTCTCCGAGCGTAATGTCTCCAGGCTGCCCTCCCTCCGACGCCCCTCCCTCGCGTTCCAGATGAGGAGACCGTCTTGGCCTGCTCGCCAATGACTTCTGGTGTGAAGCACGCTCTGAGGTGAGGCAAGAAGGTGTGGTGCAGAATTTTGAAAAGCCGGATGAAAGGAATATGCAAGAGGAGAAGCTGAGTAGATCTAACAATGGGATGCAGAGAGAGGAGATGAGAAAGTGAGAGAACAATGTCTCTTGGGGCCAGGGGAGGAGAGAGGACCCGGAGGGTGGGTGGTGAATATGAGGCTCTGGCTTGTGGGTGAGAGAACTGGGGGAGAAGGGAGGCAGAATAGAAACACGTAACTGGAGATTTTGAATCGAATCCCCCTCCTTATCTTTGAGAGGCAAGTTGAAGATTAAAGATTTCCTCTTTGACTGGTGTCGGTTGCTGTGCCTCTGTAATAGTGACATCACACAAAACTGAACCACCAGGGCTTGGCATTCCAAAGGCTTATATTACACACATGCGCAATGACCACATGGAGTAATAGAAGTGATCGCAAAGACCTGGGGGGTTCAGCAGGGGAACAATTATTCCTCGTGAAAACCCTCCTTAAAGGCTCTGCATGAGAATCAAATGAGATATTGCATAAATAGCACACAATGAAGAGGCAGCTGAGGTTCTGGCTGGGAGATGGGCTGTTAAATAGGCACACGTGGGTTTGAATCTTGGCTCAATGCGACCACAGACAAGTAATAGGATATTTGTGGGAACCAACGGTCAATGCGGTAGAGTAATGCACAGGGTAAGTGCCCAGGTGTTATGAGATCCTCTCGGCACATCTTGCAGCTCTTTGCAAATGGCTATGATTATTTTTGTAATTCTGACGAACGCCTCACAGTACCAAGCTGTAGAAGCAAAAATGCACGGGGCATGGGGTTAGGTTAGTATGAGTTTGCCGTTGCTGCCGTAACATATCACCATGAAGAACACAAACTTATGCTCTTACAGTTCCGGAGGGCGGAAGTGCGAAACCCATTTCGCCAGGCTAAAGACAAGGAGTGAGCAGGGCTGGTTACCTCTGGGGGCTCTAGGTGAGAATCTGTCCCCTGCCTTTTCCTGCTTCTAGAGCCCATCGCATTCTCTGGCTCACCCCGTGTCCGTCTTCGAAGCCAGCGTCAGAGGAGCATCTCTTCTCTCTGACTTCGCTTCTGTCCCCACAGCCTCCCTCTGACCCCCGCTCTCCTGCCTCCCTCCTATAAGGACACTGTGACTACGTCGGGCTCACCTGTCCCCCCGCCGGAAGAACCTTAACTCAATCGTCTCTGCAAAGTCCTTTTTGCCGTATGAGGCACATGTCCACAGGCCCTGGGGGTCAGGACGTGGGCATCTTGGGTGGCCGTTATTCAGCCCATCACAGGTGCCCAGGAAAGGACAAAGGAATTTCCAAGAAGGAAAAACTTGAAATCAGGCAGGCTGATTGCAGATAGTGACTACTGAGGAATTGGTCAGAAGTAAAATGAAGGCGAATGATGAGATGACAGCACAGATGTGTGACCCTAGTCCCAGTAACTCCTAACGGGCAACGACACAAACGGGCTGATTTGCCTGGCGGCCTCCTGGCACCCCCATCTTCTTTGGGGTGTCTCTCAGTTCCCGTTCTCACCAGTCTGTGTGTCTATCCATCTATCCTTCCCCTCTTCCTCTCTGGTCACGAAGCTGTTGTGAGACCCGAATTACGAGACTTTGTCACGAGGCTTTATTGTCATGTGGACCTGATTTTTGAATTTTGGTTTAATCACTCCCAAGCTTCACAGCCTTGGTCCAATCACTTAATCTCTCTGCACCTGAAATACCTTATTTATTACAACAGGTGTAGTGTCAGTTACCTCAGGAGGTTTTTGCAAAATGTGATATAAATAATGGTTTGAGAAAATACCTGACTCCAATCAATGCCGGCTTTCCTCTCTCTTTCCTTTTCTCTCTCTCTCTCTCTCTTTCTCTCTCTTATTCTCCTTTTTAGGTTCAGCAAATCTTTCTCAAGGACCTCCTCTCTGCCCGTCACTATTCTAGAAACTTCCACATGTATTGCTCGTTTGTTTCTCGCAACAACCTTATGAGACAGATTTATCGATTTCCTCTTTCTGATGGGCACAGTGAGCTCCGGAGAGTTGGGGTAACTTCCCAAGGCTGTGTAGTAGAAGGTGGCAGAGCTGCGATCCCGGCCTGAGACTTCTGACCCCACACCTGGCTGTGATGTAGAACCACGGCGTACATTTCATTGATGAAAAATTAAAGTTTTAGTTTCTTGCTACGTATTTCCAAAAGTAGAACACTCAGAACATTTAATATTTTTCTTACAAAACAATCACAAGAAAAACGTTCTCTGGCAGAGGTTTTGAGTGTGGCCCTTGGTTTCGTCCTGGGTGTCCACACCCCCCGCCCCCCGAAGAGCCACCCAGTCCCTGCTCCTCGCGGCACAGCAGGTGGCACAAAGTTCTGCTCTTCCCCCCGGAGGTGCACGGCGGGCGGCCACCCACAGCTCTGGGCTCATGTTCATGGTAGCTCCTTTCTGCTGCTCTGGTCATGTGAAGGGAAATGGAAGACTGCAGGACACAGAGCCGCGATTATTAGCAGAAGCGGCAGTAGGAGTCATCACGGTCGTAGCTGTACCCACGTGCACACCAGCAGCTGTGACACACACCAGCCACCCTGAGTGTTAACCTGCACTAATGAGAGGTGGTGCACAGGGTGGCTCCAGGCTTTACCTCACCTAAAGGAGAATGGAAAAAAGTGTTCTCTCTGGACAGATGTAACTTTGAGAGTAAGAACTTGACCAGCATAAGGCTCTTTGAGCCAATCAGAAAAAGCTGCCCCTTCCTCTGGGTAGACATAGTCCCATGCCCAGGCACAAAGCTTGCCACCCAGAACACTGGTGGCATTTCAGTCCCCACCTGCCCCAAGCTTTGGCAGTACATCAGAGGGGTAGCAACCTCGACTCTGGGTCTGAATCCTAGCTCCACCACTGATTGCTGTGTGGCCTTGGGACTTGTGTTCATTATCTGTAAATGGGAGAGAACAAGTATACTATCTCCAAGGTTCTCGTGAGGGAGGGTGCAATGATCTAACACACATGCAAGATAGACTGGCTCCCATCCTAGCTAGTACCGTATGAGTGTGAGCTAGCATTGTTCTTGCTAGAGCTGCAAATCCACCTCCTGGGAGGAAACCAAGTCCTCAGTTCTCTCTTCTCCCAATCCCAGGTATCAGGCCTCTTGTTACCCTACTTCTCCACTACCATCTTAGAAACATCGTCTCTGATACCTCACCCTGCCTGACCCCTTCGTGATAACACCAAATCCCTCTAGGAACTAAGCTTGCATGTATGCGTGCTCAACACATATTTGTTTTTGTTTTTTGAGACAGGGTCTTGATCTGTCACCCATGCTGGAGTGCAGTGGAGCAATCATAGCTCACTGCAGCCTCCAACTCCTAGGCTCAAGTGATCCTCCCACCTTAGCCTCCCTAGTAGCTGGGATTATAGGTATGTGCCACTATGCCTAGCTAATATTTTTTTTGTAGAGATGAGGGTCTCACTGTGTTGCCCAGGGTGGTCTCAAACTCCTGGTCTCAAGCAATCATCCTGCTTTGGCCTCCCAAAGTGCTGGGATTATAGGCACAAGCCACTATGCCCAGCCTCAACACATATTTGATTAAGAACTTAGTCTGTCTTGATGAGTGTATTTTTTTCAGATAAAAGCTAAGCTATCAAAACAAAGACACCTAAAATTGCAGTGGTTTAAAGAAGATAGAAGTTTACAATTTAGCATTACCACCAGTGACCGTTTTGGAACAGATGAGTAGAACCTTCACCCTCAGACTGTTTTTCCAATAAGGTAGCCTGTGCCTCCCCCAATCAAAGTATTCACATGCCAGTTATGTTGTTGTGTACAGAAAATGGGTGCTTTTACATGATCTTTGAATGTATGGTAATATTTAGACACTCTGGGCTCTAATAAATCTATTATATACCAGAACCTGTAAACAGTTCTCTTTGTCACATCCTACATCCAACATATCCTACTGGCTCCTAGCTCACTTTCGCCCTTCATCCTGTCAATCAATGTATTCTGTTAAGAAATCCACCACTCTAATGTGTGTGTGTGTGTGTGTGTGCGCGTGTGTGTGTGTGTGTCTGTGTGTGTGTTTTCAGTGTTGAATCAAAATGCCTACGGTCAAGAAAAGCCTATTTTTACCCTGAGACCTAATTTGGTAGCTCTTTGCCACAGTTTTCTTTCTGTGTCTGTTAGAGTTGACGATAAACGTTCATGTGGTAGAAGATGACAATAAAGAGAACGTCAACAATTGTGATCGTTGATCGTTATCAGCTACAAATGGAGCTGGCAAAATAAGCTCGTTATCTATGAGAAATGGCATAAATGTTGACTGCGCACAGTGTAACGTACGCACAGACAAAGCACAGACATTGCATTTAATAAAGGCTTTATTTTGCCATCTCTTCTTTAATTTTTCACTTAAAAATCTCTGACACATGAGCATTTGTGCTGGAGATAGTTGGCGATGCTCTCGTTTTCATTCCCCAGAGCACCTGGAGGCCAGAGTTTCTCCCTGAGCTTCTAGCCTCCCACCGGCAGCCGCAGAGGTGGACCTGTCTCCCTGCTCTGCAACTGGCACTCCTGCCCAGCATGCTGTGACTCAGGGTGACCCTGTTCAGGTTGGAGCTATCTTTGGAGACACTGTCCCAGAAACAAATAAAGCAATACAGAATGCTCCACTGTTCTAGGAACGTGAGGAAATCTGTATTCATTTGCACATCTCGCATGTACTTACTCATTTGTTCAGCAAATGTTCATTGTCTATGTGCTGTCTTACTCAGTGCATTTGTCAAGAAGGTTAAGCAGCAATAACAAAGGAATTTTAAAATGCAGTAGCTTAAGAAAGAAAGAAGCCTTTGCTCTTGCCAATCACAGTCCAGGAAGCCCACGATGGCAGAACAGCTCAGCTACACGTGGTCATTCATGGATCCCGTTGCTCCCCCATCCCATAGACCATGGCCTTGTGATGCGTGTGGTTTATGTAACTATTTAAAGTGTGCCTCACTTTCCCTTTCCACCGAAGAAGACCCATATTGTCCAGTACACTTTGACAACATTTGCACCCCACGCACAAACATGTCGAAGCTAAGAAATGCCATAAAAATGTTCACTTGAACTTTATTACTGAATATGTTGTTTTTTAAAGAAAAGTTTAAAAATAAAAGAAAACATGCTTACATCCCCAAAGGCAAGCAGTGTACACAGGGTGTTCGCATTGGAGAGAAAGCCTACAGAGGCACAGATGAGTGTTTAAGCTAACACTCCTCTCTGCAGAAACCCTAGACCCCGGTGAAAGTTTGTGTAAAAGTCCAGCCTGCTCTGCTACCACTGAACAAGGAACACTGACCTCATTTATCTTTTTGAAGAACGCTCAGCTGGGTTTTGCAGACTGTAACATGCAGTTTGGAGGAGCTCCGACCTCTCCCCGTGGATGAGAGGAAGAAATCTTGCCAGTGAGGTCACTGACATACTGGCTGGGAGTCAGCAGCAGATTCCATCCCCCGCCTGCCTACCCTCTCCTGCTCGCCTTGCTGAAGGAAGGACATGTCAGTGCTGCATTAATCCTGTGTGCGTGCGTGCGTGCATGCGTGTGTGTGTGTGTGTGTGCGTGTGTGTGTGTGTGTGTGTGTCTGGTCAGCAGTTTTGTTGATTTGCCTACCCTTTGACATCCTGAACATCATGGTTTTACCATTGGAAGGGGCACCTATTTCTAAGATAATACTTAAAATAAACCAGCCCTTCTCTGTATGATCAAAGCTAAGTCAAGAGCTTCTAGGAAGGGGAAAGCAATTTCCTCTAAACAAAAGGGATGAAGATGTGGTCACATGGCAGCACCAAGCTGCAAGGGATGCTGGGAAATGTAGTCTCTGGATGGCAGCCCTGTGCTTAACTGAAACTTCATCATGTGAGAGAAAGTGAGAAAAGATTGTGGTAAAGCAATTCCTCACTATGATGTGGATTCAAGTGCTCCACCAGAATTCATTCTCATTTGCCTTTTACCAGACAGACCTATGTGTGTATGTGTGTGTGTATATATATATATATAAATATATATACTATTTTTTTTTTTTGAGACCGAGTTTCGCTTTGTTACCCAGGCTAGAGTGAATGCCATGGCTTCAGCCTAGCTCACAGCAACCTCAAACTCCTGGGCTCGAGCAGTCCTCCTGCCTCAGCCTTCTGAGTAGCTGGGATAACAGGAGCGCACCACTGCCCCACGGCTAATTTGATATGTTTATGTTGTAAAAGTTCCACTGAGCGCAGTGAGAAAACCCAGCCGGAGCAGAGTCTTCCTGCCTTTCCTGCTCCCTGATAGAGGTGATTGCCCATCACTTCCAGGGCAAGTCCAATCCTGCCATTAACTTCTTTCATCCGTGAGTACTGATTCTGTGTTGCCGTGAAGCAAACATTGCTGCGATGCATTTCAAACATGCTGGTTGGCCCCAAGGGCTGCATACCCGAGCATATGTTGATAATGAGCCAGCGTCGCATGGCTAGACATCAGGGTACCAGCAATTCTAGCACACACGTGACTCAGATCCTACATGGCTTTGGGTACCTCCGTGTTAATCCAGGAGGGAATTATCTCGAGGTAATAATGACAGTTATCATGTATCAGCATCTACTGTCACCAGGGCTTTGTGCTTGATACTTTACATACATTTTCTTTAATCTCTAAAACTGTGTTTTTCGACAGCTTCCTGGGATCACCTCCCAAATAAACTACTTGCACCAACTCATTATATTTGGCTTTACTCAAGAAGGAACTCAAACCATGACAGTCAGCTTCGATTAATCAACATTTATTCCCCTGGAGCTGGGCGAGACCTGTGTAACATACGGGTACCAACGTTACAGAACACCAGGGCTCTGAAAGGAAGGAACAGGGGAATTGCGGGAGGGGCAACTGGTAGTGGCTACCCCCGAGGGGCTTTAACCAAGTTTGTCTTTTTCTATACTGATCAACCAGTTGCTAGCTATTCCCATGCTCTTGAATACATCTTTTCTTTTCACAATTGTCTTGGAATAAAGTTGGTGTTTCTACCAGGCTAAGGCTGCTAAGATGGTCACAGGGCCTGCTCTTCTCAGAGTCAATTCAGAGAGCAGGCTCTGAACGGGCCCTGTACTCCCACTCAAGTGGGACCCTTTGTTTCACAGCCCTGCACGCCTGTGACCAGGCTAGTGGGCCACTGGACCTATCTGGACCTATTGAAGTTTGGACTCGGCAGGGTGAGCAGCCAACGGCACGAGTCCACGCCACTTAGTTGTCTGGGCCAGTCTCTCCCTCAGTACTTTCTATGTTCCACTGTAATCATCTGTTCTTCAGGCCGCTTTTGTGGTCCCGGGCCAGAGCTCTTGTTAACCTGTCTAGGGGCTTTGCTCAATGTGTAAAACACTTCCCCCTCTGGTTAGCTGCAGCCCCGTAGAAACAGCTTGGCCAGTAGATGGCTTTTGCAATGCAGCTAGAGTAATGGCCATGGTTTATGAGCAGAGCTCAGGCTGAATTTCAAGCCTCATCCTCCCTAACTGCTGCCATCCCCTCCGCCCATGGGCCAGGCACCTTTGTGCAGTGCTCATGCTGCACAACCACACACGGCAGCCCTGTCAGGGGCTATGTCTTTATCTCTGGCTTCCAGTTGCCTAGTTCAGTGCTTTAGCATGACCTTGAGAAATTTACTTAGCCTCTTTGAGTCTAATTTCCTCATCTGTAATATAGTGGGGTTTTTTTTTCTTTGTAATATAGTGATTTTAACAAGATGTTACCTCATAGGATTTTTATGAGAAGCAAACAGTCAGAACATGCAGAACAAGGTCTCTGTGGTCAAGTTGTCTTGGGTCCAAATTCCGGCTCTGTCATTTATTAAGGGGTGTGGCTTTGGGCAGGTTTCTAAAGTCTGTTAACCTCAATTTTCTCAGCTGGGGATGATAATAGTGTGTACCTCATGGTATACTGGGAAGATTAAATAAGATTTGGAATACATATTTTAGAATCTGGCACATATCGAGCATTCAATCGAGTTTAGCTATTACTGCATTTACTTTTATGTACACCCGTAGAGCAGTTCCTGACATACAGTAAGTGATCAAAACATAAATGGTTGTGTGATAAAGTGAAGCGGATGTTCAGTCCTGAGAGCGCACACTTACCTTTGTCCACATGGCTCCTTTTGGCAACTCTCCTGCCCTCCCCTAGGGGGCCTAGAGTAACTCTCAGGCTGTTGTCCTAGGGGTGGGGGCCTTGGGGCCCACACTAGTTATTCCTAGTGCTCTGGCTCTGAGCACGGCAATTTGTTCAGGGGTGGGCAGGGACCAGGTATGACCACTTGGAGTCACCTTTGAACAATGATGTATGTCTGCTGGAGGAGAAAGGGTCTCTTTCTCTGGAATTGTGGGCAATAGTCCTTAAGGCATGGGGTGTCAAATTACCCCCCTTGTGGAGAGAGGCTGCCACTGCCCATCACCAAAGGAGAAGCAGAGCTGAGTGATGGAAAAGAGTGATAAAGCCTTAACATCGCTGTTTTACACTTGGATCTAGCCATACCTGAAGCTATCACCACACTTGGACTTTCCAGCTAAATGATCCTATTACTTACCTTTTGACTGAAGCTATTTCGAGTTAGACTTCTATCATTTGCAATGGAAAGGACCATCTTACTCAAGGTTCTATATATAAATGTAACTGGAAAGTAATATGAATGTCTGAAAACTAGCAGTAGCAATATTCATAATAGTAGAAAACATTTACTGAGGCTTACTAGATGCCAGGCACTGTTTTAAGTGCTTTGCACATATTAACTCATTTAGGCGTTAGCAACTGTTTGAGGTAGGCATGTTACTCCTGTCTTACAGACAAGAAAAGTGAGTTTCATAAGGTTTCGCAGCTAGTGATTTCAGAGTCAGGATTCAAACGTACACACCCAAGGGAGCGATGGTTCATCCAAAGTGCTGACCTGATAATGTTTTTTCAAATGATGCTGATGGTGTCTAAAATATTTTTGAACTGTGTTTTAAATGGATTATTATCAGAACCAGTTTATTTCAGAAAATAAACATCACCATGCATAATCACACTTTGTGTTTGGCCGGAAGGGCATTCCCGTGCTCGCTTAATTACTTTATTTACCATGTGTGACCCTGTGTGATATTTAGCTGTTCACACAAATCAGATACGCCCTAAAAAACAAAGGTATGTGACCACTGAGGAAGAATGTAGTAGGCTCTGAAGGTGATTCTAAAAGACAGACTTCCAAAGCTGTGTTGTGCAAGGCATGCTTTTGAGGGGGACATTTGGACACATAAATTACAGTATGCTATTAAAAAAAATCAATCAGATCACATTAGGCTCATACATTATTTTTTCTTTTAAGCATTTATCTAACAAAAACAAGGTATTATGCCACTTGCGTTAGGGAATCTGATAACTCTAGCTGGTGTCCGGAAGGTGACCTAATACCTTAGGCGACCCTGAGGAAAGCCATTTAAATACCTCCAGAAACGTAAGGTCAAGATTGAGAACAGCCGGGCGCGGTGGCTCACGCCTGTAATCCTAGCCCTCTGGGAGGCCGAGGCGGGCGGATC
>RJWJ010001318.1:93631-138237 GCA_004363605.1 Indri indri
TTGGACAGCTAAAAATATATATAGAAGAAAAATTAGCTGGGCATGGTGGCACATGCCTGTAGTCCCAGCTACTCGGGAGGCTGAGACAGTAGGATTGCTTGAGCCCAGGAGTTTGAGGTTGCTGTGAGCTAAGCTGACGCCACGGCACTCACCCCAGGCAAGAGAGTGAGACTCTGCCTCAAAAAAAAAAAAAAAAAAAGATTGAGAACAAAGCCACCCACTGATGTGGCTTGCCCTTGGGTGAATGCTTTCAGGAGTCTAGCAGAAGAAACTCTGAGAAAACATTGGAGGAATGACTTCAACCTCAAACACTCCCAGAGACCAAATCTTGAAGAGGCATTTTCTGGCATGGAGAGATTACGACTATAGTTATGTCCCCAAATTTTATGGAAATCATTTAAAACACTCAAAAAGTTGAAAGATGAGTACAATATATACCTACCACATTTATTCAACACTGTTAGCATTTTGACAACATTTTGCTTTCCTTGTATGGGTGTGTGTGTATATATGTACACATAAGTACATATATGTATGTATATTTTGCTAAAGCATTTGAAAATAAATTTCAGACACTGAGACCTTTTATTCCTCAATAATTCAACTAATAATAAGGAAATTTTTCAACATAACAGGATACCATTATCACACTTGAGACAAATAGCAACTATTACCTAATATCATGTAATAGCCAGTCCATACTCAAATTTGCCCCAAAATGTCCCTAAAGTAACTTTTATAGATATTTCTTTTCTATTTTCCCTCAAAAAAACCCAAAACAACCAACCCCCCAAACCCTGTAAGATCCAATCAAGGCATTGCATTTGGTTGTTATGTCTATTATCTTGTATGTTACAATAATTGCATATTAAAAAAAATTATCCAACATTATCCTTTTGAAGATACTGGGCCAGCTGTCTTGTAGAATGTTCCACCTTCTGGATTTACCTACTTGTTGTCCTATGGTGTCATTCACCTTGTTTCTTTCACCTAGGGATTTCCTGTCAGCTGGAAGTTAAGTCCAGAGGTTTGACAAGATTTAGGCTAAACATCTTTGTCATGAATACTCCATAGGTGATCCTGTGTATTTCATATTTCATCCCATTAGGAATCGAATGGTGTCAGGGTGTTCAACTATGACTGACACTAAATGTGATCACTAGATTAAAGTGGTAACTGCCAGAACTTTCCATTGAAATGCTATTTTTTTCCTCCTTTTTTGTACTTATTAATAGAAACCTGTGGGGAGGTAACATTGCACCATGTGCATAGCCTTTCTCAACTGTGGCAATTTTTCACTGAATGGTTTAGTCCTAAGGATGACAACTTATCCATCTTGCATGCTTAAGAGCAACTCAAGACGGCTCCATAGCACTATTTCTAAAATATCTGCAAAAAAAATTTTTTTATATATATTTCTTGTGAATCCTAGGTTACAACTGTTCATTTGGCTGTTCTTCAAAAACAGCACAAAGTTGCTCAATGCTGATAGAGAAGTTCTGCAGATATGTGTAAACATTTCCTGTCGGGGACAGCTGGAAACATTCAGCTTTGCTATCACAGCCGCCTTCACTTTCCAGCAGCACCCAGAGTTTTCAAAATGATCCATGAAATAGGTAGGCTGCCCAGCTATCTGCTAAAGATCCACGGTGTTCTCTTGATACAGGGAGGTTTCAACCCTGATTAACACATTAGAATCCTCTGGGGAGTTTTAAAACTACATCCCGGTCCTACCCTGGATCATCTGGACCAGAATCTTTGTGGGTGGAGCCAAGGATAAGTGTGTTCTAAAAGCTCCCAGGTGATTCTCTTGGGCAGCCCAGCATAGTTACAGGAGGCCCTGTGAGTCCAATGTACAGCCACGTGTTGGAACCGCTGCTCCAGCGATTGTCTTCTGCAGAGGCAGTTGTGGTTTGCTTGAAAGAACATGGACTCTGGAATCAAACAGTTCTGATAATTACCTGTGTAATTTCTTAGCCTAAATGTCCTTATTAAGAAAAGAGGGGGCCCAGCGCGGTGGCTCACGCCTGTAATCCTAGCACTCTGGGAGGCCGAGGCGGGCAGATCGTTCTGAGCTCAGGAGTTCGAGACCAGCCTGAGCAAGAGCGAGACCCCGTCTCTACCAAAAATAGAAAGAAATTAATTGGACAGCTAAAAACATATATAGAAAAAATTAGCCGGGCATGGTGGCACATGCCTGTAGTCCCAGCTACTCGGGAGGCTAAGGCAGAAGGATTGCTTGAGCCCAGGAGTTTGAGGTTGCTGTGAGCTAGGCTGACGCCACGGCACTCGCCCCAGGCAAGAGAATGAGACTCTGTCTCAAAAAAAAAAAAGCAAAAGAGGGATGTTAATGTTAACTCAGTTTTGTTTTCTGGACTGAAAGGTAATATATTTGGAGCACACAATACACCCCTTGTATTAGTTTCCTATTGCTGCAGTAACTAGTTACAACAAAGGTCGTGGCTTAAAATAACACAAGTTTATTATCTTATGGTGCTGCAGGCCAAAAATACAAAACGGGTCTCACTAGGCTGAAATCAGTGTTGGCAGGGCTGCATTCCTTCCTGGAGGCTCTAGGGGAGGTTCTGTGTTCTTGCCTTCTCCAGCGTCCGGAGGCCACCTGCATTCCGTGGTTAATGTCCCCCCTCCATCTTACAAGTCAGCCGGCCGGCAGGCTTTCTCATGCGGCCTCACTCTGGCTCTTCCTGCCTCCCTCTTCCACATTTGAGGACCGTCGTCATTACACTGTGATCACCCTGGGCCCATCCAGATCAATCCAAGAGAAACTTCCTGTCGTAAAACAGCTGATTAGCAACCCTAATTCCATTTCCTGCCTTCATTCTCTTTTGCCACGTGAGTGACATGTTCACAACAGGTTCTGGGCACTGAGATGCGGACATCTTTGGGAGGCTGTTATTTTGTGTACCACACCCTCAACACCTTTCCCCTTTGATCAGGATACAAAATGTAATTGTAGGTTTATGTCAATTGATGTCCCATAAATACATTGGAACCTTGCTAATGGTTTATTAGCATGACACCAATTAAATAATACCTACCTCCAGCCTTCTCGAATTATGTGTCCTACTACTAGATCCCTTCTCAGCTGTCTGTTGAAGGGATAGGTGTAAGCGCCCCTGTCGAGGTAAGAGGTACAGATAACAGTAGCTGTTGCTGCATTCTGGAGCCAAAAAGGATTGTAGGGTTGGAACTGGAATTGGCAACATGGTACTGATGATTTAATGCCATACGCAGATCAGAACCTGAAAGGAGCAGGGATCACGAGAGCACAGAGGAAGATGGTCTGCAGGGAGGACGGGTGCCCATTCACAGGGAGAAGCTGAGATGTAAGACTTTGCAGCCCCCAAAGCAAGATGCTTCCGTTTTTTAGAAAATGCCTGTTCCCATAGTCTTGGCTATTTTTTGGAAAAAAAAGTTTGTAACAAGATATTGAAAACTACAACTTGTGACAGCAAAGAGAATTAAGGAGAGAAATTATTAGTCTGAAGGTTTTTATGAAGTCATCACAGCTTTCTCTTAGGTAGGTAACAGGGAAAATGGAGAAAAAAGTGAAAAATAATCTAAAATCTCTTCATCCTAATGTTCCTGACCTTTATCTTTTACGAAAAACAACATGGAAAGTTCTATAGGTAAGGTAAGTGCCTTAGTGAGAAATGTTTTTGGCTAAAATTAGCAGCAAAACCAATTAATAGCAGCTAACCTCAAAGGGCATTTAATTTTATTGAACAAGAAGCCTGGAAGTGCCTCCAGGGTTTGTTCTGAGGCTCCATGATGTCGTCAAGGATCCCTGCCCTGTGCAAAGGAGGACGCTCTCAGCGTCCGTTCTCGTTCTCAGCACCTCCCGGGCACAGGCGGGCCTTCGGCAGCGGTGGCCCCTCCCTCCCTGAGGCGGACGGTTTCCACTGCCCGATGTGCCGTCGCAGGAAGGAAGAGGACGACTGGTTGTTGGGCAGTGAACACACCGTCTGCAACAAGCAGGCCTTAAAACAGCCGAAAGGAAGAAGAGGGAAAACAAAACTTAGGAAACCACAGACTTCTTGGTTTTGCAAGAAAGGAGCTCTAGCTATGCCCGTTACGACGGCTGCGGCTGAGGCTGCTGGTACCACGACAGAAGCACATTTTCCCTGTATTTTGAAGGAACCTTTCAGCTTCTCGGCTGAAGGCCTTGCCTGGGATTCACTCTCGGCTCTTTATCTTCAAATGCCATTTGAGAAACTCCTGTGGGTGGCAACAGGCAGGGCCAGTTACTGCCACCAGAAGTTCTAAGCACTAAACAGATTTTGGTGTCTCTCTTTTTCCCTCCAATTATGCCCCAAGTAATTTGAAATAAAAACAAAGTCCAACCTCTAACTACCAAAGTTTTCCCCATGACTACCACCCACTTCAATGTTTTTTTTTTTTTTTTTTTGAGTGGGGGAAGGAACAGGATTGTTTTTAGATGAGTGTTTTTCACATTGGGAGGCACCCTGAGGGTTCGAGGAAATGCCACGTAGGGGAGGCAGCAAGGCATCAGGAGAAAGCTCCGGTCCCGCCCCCCCCTTTAACCAGAGAAGCACCTCTTTTTATCTGCTTTATATATTGTGATTCTGGGTAACTATTTTATTTGAAGAAAAGATTTCTCCACTTTAAGCTGTTTGAAACCACTCTTTTAAATGAATGGCTGTTGCATAATATCTTAGTATAGTGCTTATGTTCTCTAAACTGAACTTAGACATACTACTGCTAAATCAAATAATGGATGACTTTTACCCATTCAGAGAAAAAAATAAAATAGATTATTTTAAGGCCAGGTATGGTGGCACACACCTATAGTTCCAGCTACGGAAGCTGAGGCAGAAGGATCGCACGAGCCTGGAGGTTCAGGGCTATGGTGTGCAATGATCATGCCTGTGAATAGCCACTGCACTCCAGCCTGGGCAACATAGTGAGACCCTCCATGGGGATTTTCTTTAAAGAAAAAAAAATTTTTACTTTTACTTTTGTATATTTCTCTAATAAATTGCTCTTAAATCTTTGATACTTGCTACACCTTATCTATATTAGATTATTTTTTAAAAATTTATTTTATTTCAGAGTATTATGAGGGTACAAACATTTTGGTTACATAAATTGTGTTTGTACAGTTTGAGTCAAAGTTATAAGTGTGCCCACCACCCAGATAGTGTATATTGTGCCTGTTAGATGTGAATTTACTCATCCCCTCCTTCCCCTCCCACCTGCCTGATTTCTGATGAGTTTTATTTCCATATGTACACATAAGTGTTATTCAATAAGTTCCAATTTGATAATGAGTACAAGTGGTGTTTGTTTTTCCACTCGTGTGATACTTCACTTAGAAGAATGGTCTCCAGTTCCATCCAGGATAACACAAGAGGTATTATTAGTTTGCCATTTTTTTAATGGCTAAGTAGTATGCTATGGGATATCTATACCACATTTTATTATTATTTCTTTTTTCTTTTTTTTTTTTAAATTTCAGCGTATTATGGGGGTAGAGATGTTTAGGTTACGATGTTGCCCTTACCCCCCTTCCCCCCGAGTCCGAGCTTCAAATGTGTCCATCCCACCAGTTGGTGCACATCACACTCTTTGTGTATGCATATACCCATCCCCTCCTCCCCCCTCCCATCTGCCCGACACCCAATAAATGTTATTCTTATATGTGCACTTAGGTGTTGATCAGTGAAACCAATTTGCTGGTGAGTACATGTGGTGCTTATTTTTCCATTCTTGGGCTACTACACTCAGTGGAATGGGTCCCAGCTCTATCCAGGAGCTCTATCACCACAAGAGGTGCTCTATCATTGTTTCATATAGCTGAGTAGTACTCCATGGTATACATATACCACATTTGATTAATCCATTCATGTATTGATGGGCACTTGGGTTGTTTCCACATCTTTGAAATTGTGAATTGTGCTGCTATAAACATTTGGGTGCCGGTATCTTTTTTATAGAATGTCCTCTTTTCCTCTGGGTAAATACCTAGTAGTGGGATTGCTGAATCAAATGGTAGGTCTACTTTTAATTCTTTGGAGGTATCTTCATATTACTTTCCATAGAGGTTGTACTAGTTTGCAGTCCCACCAACAGTGTGTGAGTGTTCCTATCTTTCCACATCCATGCCAGCATCTGTTGGTTTGGGATTTTTTGATAAAAGCCATTCTTCTTGTAGTTAGGTAATACCTCATTGTGGTTTTGATTTGCATTTCCATGATGATTAGAGACATTGAGCATTTTTTTATATGTTTGTTGACCATTAGCCTATCTTTTTTTTTTTTTTTTTTTTGAGACAGAGTCTCACTGTCTTGCCTGGGGCGAGTGCCGTGGCATCAGCCTAGCTCACAGCAACCTCAAACTCCTGGGCTCAAGCGATCCTACTGTCTCAGCCTCCCGAGTAGCTGGGACTACAGGCATGTGCCACCATGCCCGGCTAGTTTTTTCTATGTATATTTTTAGCTGTCCAATTAATTTCTTTCTATTTTTGGTAGAGACGGGGTCTCGCTCTTGCTCAGGCTGGTCTCGAACTCCTGAGCTCAGAACGATCCACCCGCCTCGGCCTCCCAGAGCGCTAGGATTACAGGCGTGAGCCACCGCGCCCGGCCCTAGCCTATCTTCTTTTGAAAAGTTTCTGTTCATGTCTTTTGCCCATTTTTTAATGGGGTTGATTGATTTTTTTTCTTGCTGATTTGTTTGAGTTCTTTGTAGATTCTGGTTATCAGCCCTTTATTGAATGGATGTACAGCATGCAAATATTTTCTCCCATTCTGTAGGTCATCTATTCACTCTATCAATTATTTTCTTGGGTGTGCAGAAGCTTTTTAATTTGATCAGGTCCCATTTGCTATTATTGCTTTTAGGGTCTTCTCTATAAATTCTTTGCCTAGGCCAATTTCTAGAAGAGTTTTTCCAACATTTTCTTCTAGAATTCTTACAGTTTCATGCCTTAGGTTTAAATCTGTTATCCATTGTGAATTAACTTTTGTGAGAGGTGAGAAGTGTGGATCCTGTTTCGGTCTTCTACATGTGGCTATCCAGTTTTCCCAGCACCATTTATTGAAGAGGGATCCTTTTCCCCAGTATATGTTTTTGTCTGCTTTGTCAAAGGTCAAGTGGCAATATGAGTGAAGATGGTTTTATATCTGGGTTCTCTGTTCTGTTCCAATGGTCTAATGTCTCTGTTCTTGGGCCAGTACCATGCTGTTTTGGTTACTCTAGCCATGTAGTATAGCTTGATGTCTGGTAAAGTGATACCTCCTGATTTGTTTTTTTTTTGCTTAAGGTTGCCTTGGCTATTTGGCCTCTTTTCTGGTTTCATACGAAATGTAGAATTATTTTTTCTAGATCTGGAAAAAATGACATTAGTATTTTAATGGGAATTGCATTGAATCTGTAAATCACTTTGGGTAGTACAGACATTTTAACAATGTTGATTCTGCCGACCCATGAGCATACATTTTTCCATCTGTTTACATCCTCTGTGATTTCCTTCCTCAGTGTTTCATAGTTCTCCCTGTAAAGGTCTTTCAACTCCTTGGCTAGATATATTCCTAGGTATTTTATTTTCTTTGTTGCTATTGTGAAAGGCTTGACTGCTGTTGGTGTAGAGGAATGCTACTGATTTATTTACATTTATTTTGTAACCTGAGACTTTGCTAAATTTATTTATCAAATCCAGGAGTCACTTGGCAGAATCTTTGGGGTTTTCTAGATATAAGATCATATCATCAGCAAAGAGCAATAATTTGACCTCTTCTTTCCCCATTTGGGTACCCTTGATTTCCTTCTCTTGCCTGATAGCTCTGGCTAGGACTTCCAGCACTATTTTGAATAGAAGTGGTGACAATGGGCAACCTTGTCTGGTTCCAGTTCTAAGAGGGAATGCTTTCAATTTTTCCCTATTCAGTATGATGTTGGCTGTGGGTTTGTCATATATGGCTTTTTATAATTTTGAAGTATGTTCCGTCTATACCTATTTTGTTAAGAGTTCTTAACATAAAAGGGTGCTGAATTTTGTGAAATATTTTTTCTCCATCTATTGAGAAGATCATATGGTCTTTGTTTTTGCTTCATTTATATGGTGAATCACATTTATAGATTTGTGTATGTTGACCCATCCTTGCATCTCTGGGATAAAGCCAACATGGTCATGGTTTACTTTTTTGATGTGCAGCTGAATTCAGTTTGCTAGAATTTTATTGAGAATTTTTGCATTTATATTTATAAGTGATATTGGTCTGTAGTTTTCTTTTTTTGTTTTGTCCTTTCCTGGCTTTGGTATCAAGGTGATGTTGGCTTTGTAGAACAAGTTGGGGAGGATTCCTTCCTTTTGGATGTTACGAAATAATTTTTGCAGTGTAGGTACCAGTTCTTCTTTGTAGGTCTGGTAAAATTTGGCTGTGAAACCATCTGGTCTGTGACCTTTTTCTTTTTTTTTTTTTTTTTTGAGACAGAGTCTCACTGTGTTGCCCGGGCTAGAGTGCTGTGGTGTCAGCCTAGCTCTCACAGCAACCTCAAATTCCTAGGCTCAAGCAATACTACTGCCTCAGCCTCCCAAGTAGCTGGGACTACAGGCATGCGCCACCATGCCCGGCTAATTTTTTCTATATATTTTTAGTTGTCCGATTAATTTCTTTCTATTTTTAGTAGAGACGGGGTCTTGCTGTTGCTCAGGCTGGTTTCGAACTCCTGAGCTCAAACAATCCGCCCGCCTTGGCCTCCCAGAGTGCTAGGATTACAGGCGTGAGCCACCGTGCCCGGCCTGTGACGTTTTTTTTGTTGGAAGATTTTTTATTGCTCCTTCAATTTTGTTACTTGATATTGGTCTGTTCGGGAGTTCTATTTCTTCCTGATCGGGCCTAGGGAGGTTATGTGTTTCCAGGAATTTTTCCATTTCCTCAATGTTTTCAAGTTTATGTGCATAGAGATTTTTATAGTATTCAGAGATGATATTTTGAATTTCTATGGTATTAGTAGTAATATCTCCTTTTTTATTTCTGATTGAGCTTATTAGGGTTTTTCTTTTCTGTCTCTGGTTAATCTATTGATTGGCCTGTTGATTTTGTTTGTCTTTACAAAGAACGAACTTTTTGTTTTATCAATCTTCTGTATAACTCTTTTGGAATTGATTGCATTTGGTTCTTCTGTGACCTTAGTTATTTCTTTTCTTCTGCTGGGTTTGCGATTGGTTTGCTCTTCCTTTTTGAATTCTTTGAGATGGTTCATTAGTTTGTTGATTTGTGATCTTTCTGTCTTTTGGAAATAAACATTTAAAGCTCTTCCTCTTAGGACTGCTTTTGCAGAAACCCACAGATTTTGGTAACTTGTGCCCCCTTTGTCATTTAGTTTGAAGAATCTTTTGATTTCCATCTTAACTTCCTCCTTGACCCAGTGATTATTCAGCAGTAGGCTGTTTAATTTCCATGACTTTGTGTAGATGTGAGTGTTTCTGTTGGAATTGAGTTCTAATTTTTTTCCACTGTGGTCTGAGAAGATACGTGGTATAATTTCTATTTTTTTAAAAATTTGTTGAGATACGTTTTGTGGCCTATGATCTGATCAATCTCAGAGAATGTTCAATGAGGGAGAAATAAAGACTTTCTGAGATGAGCAAATGCTGAGGGAATTTGTCAAGACTAGATCTGCCCTGTAAGAAGCACTCAGATCTGCATTATATATTGATCAGCACAATTGACACCTACCAGTGTAAAACCATCTAAAAGCTAAAGTTCAGAGCCTGGATACCACAATGGCTCAAGAGGTAAAACAAAACAATAAAATTCTATGCAACAGGATGAACAGAAATCCACCCACTTATCAATTCTTTCAGTATATGTGAATGGCTTGAACTTCCCATTGAAGAGACATAGGCTGGCTGGATGGATTTAAAAAATATAAGCCAAGAGAGTGGGGAGAGGGGAGAGGGAGGATGGGATGGGTATATGCATACACACAGAGTGCAATGTGCACCATCCGAGAGATGGACACGCTTGAAGCTCAGACTTGGGGGGTAGGGGGGGCAAGGGCAACATACATAACCTAAACATCTGTATCCCCATAATATGCTGAAAGAAAAAAAAAAAAAATATATATATATATATATATATATAAGCCAAGTATCTTCTGACCCCAGGAAACACATCTAACCCACAAGAACTCATTCAGACTCAAGGTGAAGGGATGGAAAACAATATTCCACACAAATGGCAATCAAAAGGAAGCTGGTGTGGCCATTCTCATATTAGATAAAACAGACTTCAAATCAGCACAAGTAAAGAAATACAAAGATGGTCATTGTATAATGGTGAAGGGAACAATTCAACAAGAAGACATAACAATCCTAAATATCTATGTACCTAACAAGGGGGCACTCAGGTTCATAAAACAAATCCTACTTGATCTAAACAAAATGATAAACAGCAGCATGGTAATAGCTGGGATTTCAGCACCCCACTGACAGCACAGGACAGATCCTCCAAACAGAAAATAAACAAAGACACAATGGACTGAAACAGGACTCTACAACAAATGGTCCTAACAGACATTTGTTTTGTTTTTTAAATAACAGTATCAACTTTTTCAACTCCTGCCCCCACTTTTTCTTTGGTGATTGCAGCTTTTCTGATGCCATAATATATATGCTTGGTCTCTATTTTGAGTAAAATGGCACTGCTCATCAGCTCATGGGGGATCTCTAGGCTTGTATGCCATCACTAGAACCCAAGACAACATAAAAATAGTTTATCAGCTCGATGCTTTGAGAGTTAATTCAGACGATCAAAGGGTAACACTCCCATCACATAGCTCTAATCAATTTTGGTGACTAAGTCAATATATGTAAAACACATAAATTACTGCTTGACATACAGTGTGCTCTATATAAAGTGTTTGTTGATGTTGTTGTTATAGATCTCAAAACTCTTGTGAAATGAGAAGAGACTACACAATTTACACAAAGATACAATGCTGAAGAGAGAGCAGTAGAGAGAGGGAAAGGGTAAGAGAACTAATACTCTTTGAGTATCCTCCTGATTCCAGGTGCAAGAAAGACAATATACATACATGTGTTATTACATTTAATCCTTACAGCCAACCCCACAAGGGAAATATTATTACAGCCACTTGACAAGTGAGGAAATTAAAGCTCACAAATTTGGAGAGACTTGAGCAGGATAAGTTAGTTAGTAGCAAAGCTAACTCAGCTCTGTCTCACTTAATTAAACCATGCTTTCCTTTTTTGGGACAGATTTATAGGGCAAAATATTTGCTATATGGGTAGAACCTTCAGTTCATAAAGAAGGGCATCCAATCCACTTAAGCCAGACTGCTGGTTATGTCCCCAGATGTAAGTATGGTATAGCTTTTTTTTGATAACTGTTGTTGATTATTTACAGTTTTGGAGTTACAAAGGTAAAAAATGTTATTCTCGTTCATAGAGAACAGTGGAGATACAAATGCAAACAAATGATTACTATCTAACATAATAACTGCTACAATGGTCACATACTCAGAGTAGAGTCACGTTATGGAAGAAGTCCCTACCTGAACGGAATTGGAGAAAGATTTGTAGAGGACATACAGACACCAGTTTAAGGACCAATAGAAGTTTGCCAAGCAGATAGACTGTTTCAGAGCATTCCAGGCAGAGAGGACAGTCTGCAAAGACAGGGAGTTTTAAAAGAGCTCTGGGAATTACAAGTAGTTCAGAACTGCTGTCTTGTGAAATTTAAAAGTGAGAGACTGAAAATAATCCCTATGGAAAAGTTAGTGCCAGATGCTTGTAAAAGTGTTTAGCTTTTATCTTTTTAGGATAAAAATAATAATTCTATAGCAATGTGATGCTGCCAAATGAGAGACAATATAAAGGTACAGATCCCCAAATCAATTAATATTTTAAATATTCATGCCTGCAAAAAATTGGAGATGACCTAAATGTCCACCAGTAGAGGATTGCTTAAATACATTTTTAATATGCACAACTGAAAAATGTTGCAACTGTTTAAAAAGAATGAGGCAGATCAGTGGTGTTGGGTCAGGTTCTCTAGGAAGTAAAGCTAACAGTTCATTGTCAGGTACAGGCCCAGGGTGGTGAGGGTGAGGCGAAAGGGAAGTGAGTCAAGAGAAGGTGCAATGCAACGTGTTACCAGGCAGACAGGATCAGCAAATTGCAAAGTCAACAGTGTTGCACTCAGCAGAAGGGCTGCAGTATCTCTGAAGCATCTCAGAGTAGTACCTGGAAGAGAGAAAGGAGGGAAGACTTAACTGCTTGACTCCTCCTGTCTTCTTTTTCCCACTGGTTGAGATTCATTCATACTTCCCAGTTATGTTATCTGGCCCGCTGGAAGCTTGTAGTGTGACATTTTATCCAGACCAAAAGCAGAGGAGTATGTATAATATTCTAACATTGGATAAAGTAAAGAATGTATATGTATGCTTATTTCTGCATGGAGTACCTCTGGAAAGAGACACAAGAAATCAATTGTAGTATTTGTCTTTGGAAGAGGTAATTGCCTGGTTGGGGTATTATTGGGTGAGAGGAAGATTCATTTTTACTATATGCCTTTTTGTGCATTTTAAATTTGGTACCACATCAAGTTATTACCTATTAATTTAAAAACTTACATTATATTGTGTCTTTGTTTGTGCTACCATAACAAAATACCACAGACTGGGTAATTTACAAATGATAGAAATTTATCTCTTATAGATCTGGGGGATGCGAAGTCCAAGATCGTGGTACCAGCTGGCTTGGTTTCTGGTTCTGGGCTGTCCTCTGCTTCCAAGAGGGCATCTTGTTGCTGCACCCTGCAGAGGAGATGAATTCTATGTCCTCACATGGCAGAAGGGGTGGAAGGAATCAAATTCACTCACTCAAGGCCTTTTATAAGGGCCCTAATCCCATCCATGAAGGCTCCACCCTCATGACTTAATCACCTCCTAAAAGCCTTACCTTTTAATACTATCACATTGGTTATAAGTTTCAGCACACGAATTTTGGGAGACATTCAGACAGAGGAACACATTTTTAATGTTAGGGAGAGCATACTGGCTGTATTAATAGCAAAGAGGACTTTGAAGGAGATCATGAAATTCAACAGATACATGTGAGCATCAGGGTACTGGGTGGACACCAAGGTGAATGAGCAGCCCCAGCCCCTGCCCTGACAGAGTTCAGGATCCAATCAAGGAGACAGACGATAGACGAGGGTTGAGGTAACCACATGTACTATGGAACCCCAGCCAAGTCAACATGACAAATCTTCGCTACGAGCACATAGTCCTTAGTGCTGAAGAAGTTATTTTAAGATGTTTTTAAATTGATAAATAATATTCGTACATATTTATGGGGTACATATGATATTCTGATACATACATAGAACATGTAATGGTCAAGTCAGGGTATTTAGAATATCCATCTCCTTGAACATTGAGCATTTCTTTATGATGGGAGCACTTCAAATCTTCTAACTATTTTGAAATATACAACATATTATCGTTGTATGGTCACCCCGCTGTGCTACTGAACACCAGAACTTATTCCTTCTATCTAACTACGCGCTCACATGCATTAACCCACCTCTCCTCCTCCCCTGCCCCCAACACACCTTTCCCAGCCTCTGGTAACTGTCATTCTATGAAGGTGTTATTTTTGTGGCAAAACACCTGCATAGCAGGCCTCAGTTTCTCATTTTCAAATTATCGTAATTGAATTAGTATAGGAGCCCACAAACTTTTTCTGTAAAGGGCCGTTGGTAAGTATTTTAGGCTTTGCGGGCCAGACTGTCTCTGTTACGACTACTCAACTCTGCTGTTGCAGCACAAAAGCAGCTGTAGATGACACATAAACAAATGAGTGTGGCTGTTTTTCAATAAAACTTTATTGGAAGCTGTGGAAGTCTATTGGGAGTCCCAATAGAACTTTGAATTTCACATAATTTTTATGTGTCATAAAATATTATTCTTCTTTTGATTTATTTTCAACCCTTTAAAAATATAAAATCTACTCTTAGCTTGCAGGCTGTACAAATACAATAGTGGGCCCTATTTGGGCTGCAGGTTGCAGTATACTTGCCCTTTAGTTAGAATATTGCTCCCATGTTAAAATTCCGACTCTGTTCATGTAAAATCTCAACACCCCTCCGACCAAAGGTTGGCACTGTGATCTAGCCTACTAATGCTTTATGGTTCTATTGCTGATTGCTTGATTTGCATTTCATTTTCACTCAACTTTGTGTCGTTCCCCCTACTGCAATGTGTGCTGATTTGCAATGGACTCCTGGACTTCAATGAAGGTCACACAAGAAGATTTAATTCAGATGAGATTGCTTGTGAATTCATTTCTGGATGTTAAAATCACTTTTATGAGCCCCACACCATATGCCATATAGAATATCATTATCTGCTCCTTAGAGCTTCTGTCGTTGCCATCTGTCTGTGGCTTCCTATGTGGTTTCTTTGGCAATGGGATTCATCTATCAGAAATGCTTCTATAAAGCAAGTTTTGAAAACCTAATGCTAAACAACATCTGTTTCTGAAGTTGGGTGTATATTTTCAAGGTTTATGCATTGGAAGCATATTAATAATGATCCCTACTGTGAAGCCACAGTTGGAATTACAGCAGTGTAATGTCTATCCCAGGGTAACACCCAGATACCAGCACTGCCAATACTGGGAATCTCTCCGCAAGCAAACCTTTAAATTCTCCCATTTTGAGAACTCTGACATGTTAGTCAGAACCTTGGCATTCTGCCTAAAATAGCCCTCTGTTCTCCAACACCCAGAATTTTCCATCCTTAATGGCAGAAGCCATATTTGTTCATTCCGTTTTTGTGTCTTGCTATCTAATGCAACACCTAGCACTTAGTAGGAGTTCCACAAATTTGTGTTGAGTTGAACTGAAATGTTGAATTACACCCTGCAAGTTTCTAGGTTATATCTCCTTGCAATATCAATGACAAGATTTTCATTCAATGCGACACTGGTTATTGGTTGTAAAGAGTTGCTTGTTATATCGTCTTGGTCAGTTGATTATGAATGTGTATAAAATGCATATTCATATTATGAAGATGAAGAGATACTCACAATAAAGCATTTTTATATGTTCAGGTGGATCCATATTCTAGATTGCCTGGGATCACCAGGCGTGGATGAGAGGGCCTTGACCTCTGAGGGAGAAGATCTCAGTTTTAATCCGAGCTCTTTACAAACTCTAAAATAGTAAAAAAGACCACTTACCATCTCAGATCTTTTTTGGTCTCTGTGAGATAGGAGCAATAATCCCTGCCCTGCTACCTCAAAGAATTGATATAAGAATGGACCAAGACAGTGTAAATGACAAAATTTACAAATGAAACCTCACAAGTGCGAATACTGGTTTTGTTTGTTCACGTGCACATTTACGGATGGCCCACCGAGGGCGAAGCACTAGGGAATACGGATGTGAAAAAAAGAGAGAAGTCATTTTTTAAAAAACGAGTGGCACACATACGGAGATCGCAGGGTAGCCTTCAACTTGAGAATCAGGGAAGGTCGTGTTAACATGCAGATTCCCGTGACTTACCGGAGGCATTCTGCTGTGATGGGTCTGGGGTTGACCAAGGGGCCACAGGGATTGAACAACTTCCCAGGAGATTCTGATGCAGGTGGCTCAGGGACCAGACTTTGAGAGCACCAACTTATGGCTTAACAGGGAAGATAGAAAAGAAAATCAATAACTAAAGTCTTGTTAATGTTAGATCCCCCAAATGGTATTGCAAAAGCTTGTTAAGGTGGCCGCACAGGCTGCGGGGAAGTGGGAGACCAGAGAGATGACGGGATCTTCAAGGGCATGATGATGCTACAGTCGGCATGTTCTCCCCTACTTCTCCGAATTTCTGTGCTTGTCACTGGTGACTGTAATTCTAGATCTCTTTCAAGATTTGGCATATTTTTTAGTTGGGTCGTATGTGTCAAAAAGAAACAACAACAAAAGCAGTGGCTTGTACATGATAGAGGTTTCTCTTAGTTGAAAACAAGGTTTAGAGATAAATGGTCCAGGGCTGGGTTGGTAACTCCACAGAGATGCTAGGGACCAGCGAGGGGACCTTCAGTTCACCATTCTATCATCCCTAGGGTGTGGCCCCCTCAACCTTGTGGTCCAAGGTGACAACTGTAGCACCCCTGTCACAATATCTTCCCAAGCAGCAAGATAGAGAACAGAGGGCAAAGGGAGAAGCAGCCGCCTTTCAAGGAGGCTTCCTGAAAGCTTCCATGCCTTTCTGCCTGTGTCTCATTGGCCAACACTTAGTAATGTTGGCTCACCTGGCTCTAAAGAGATGCAGAAACGTATTGGTTATTCTCCAGGAAGCCACACGCCAGGATAAAAGTCAGGATTTCAAGTGGAAAGGAACATGGAGAGAACGAATACTGAGGGAGACAGCCTGCGAACTCAGGCCCAGAAGGGATCCCGAGGTTTGAGGCTTGTTTTCCTGGGCCTGGGCCTCTGGGAACAGTGATTCCGGCCACTGCCTGATGCCAAAGCACTGTAAGAGCTGGCACAGCCGAGAGGAGCTGGCAGGGTTGGTGGGCAGCTGGTGGAAGACTATAGTCAGGGATTGCTAGACGCAGATTGGTAAGTCTGTGGCATCTACTATCCCTGTGACTGCTGTCTTCTGAAGTTCATTCCGCTCACAGCGCCTGCATCTGTAAGACTGAGCTCTGACTCCTGTGGACAGGTTTCAAATGCCAGATTTGAGACAAAATAGCTTCAGTTGGCAATCGGGCTGCTAAAGGATTTTGTATTTATTTTTCTAAAACCGAGACAATTTCTGATTTAGCTACATCCCCTCTGGGGTTACTCATCAATTGATGTAGGAAAAGTGATTCTAAACCTTTAAGTGAGATTCGCATGTAAATTATTTTGAAAAAAAATCCATCAAGCATATGTTAAGGATTAATGAAAGTATTTGAATGATTTAAATCGAGTTCACACACCTTAAACTTAAATTTAAAATTTTCTGTTAGCAGGTGATATGAATAACTAACATTTCTCGTTTAATCTGAGGGAAACTTCTCCCACTGAATTTTTAATAAAACATCCAAACTATGAGGATCTCAGCTATTGCCTCCAGTCCTTGCTGATCACCGTAGCTCGTTAACGCTAGAAATTGCACTCTCAGAACTGATTGCTTTTCTTGAGAATCACGTCATGTCTCCTTTATATCAAATTCAGGCATCTTCTCTTTCTTCGTTGACAACTCTTTCTTATCTCTACCTTTTAGGCGCAGCTGAGCAGGGATGGGGAACACATTACCACGTTGATTGGATGCACTTTTTAATTAATTAACTAATTAATTAATTAAAGAGACAGGGTCTTGCTCTGTTTGTTGCCCAGGCTGGAGTGCAGTGGCGTGACCATACCTCACTGCAGCCTTGAACTCCCGGGCTTGGGTAATCCTCCCACCTCAGTCTCCTGAGCAGCTGGGACTACAGGTGTGCACCACCACATCTGGCTAATTTTTTATTTTTTATAGAGACGGAGCCTCACTCTGTTGCCCAGGCTGGTCCCAAACTCCTGGCCTCAAGTGATCCTCCTGCCTCATCCTCCCAAAGAACAGGAATTACAGGTGTGAGCCATGGTGGCTGGCCTGGGCTCACTTTAAACAATGATGATTGATCACAAGGGAGCCTTTTAGTGTGCCTCTGCCCTTGGTCCCCCCAGGTGACTATTCATACCTTCTGTCTCCTGAAACCTCCAGTAGCTCCTCACTGTGGGCTCGTTAGCTGGTCTCGCTCTCTAAATCACTAAGAAATTAGAAGCCATCAGAAGAGAGCTTGCTCTGCAGTGACATGCCCGTCTGTGCCCACGCACTCGACCTTCTCTCCTGTTATGAGGAAGAACGTTTGTGTTTCCGGCCAAGGCCAACCCGCCACTTGTCCACTGTCTCCTGTCCCCTCTCATCTACTCAAGGACTTTGTTCTAGGAATTCTTCTTTCTCTGTCTTGTATTGTCAAAAGTTCTCCCAAAATCCATGGAGCTTATCCGTATACAAACATACTGTTATTTCTCATCTTAAATAAAACCCCAACTCTTTCTTGAGCCCATTTTCCCTCCATGTACTACCCTATTTTTATCCTTCCCTTTGAAGCAAAGCTCCGTGAAAGAGGTTTAGTATTCAAGGTGTCCCGTTGCTTGAAATCAGGCCTCGATCCCACCATGCTATCAAATCTGCTCGCATTTAGGCCACCACCGACTTTCCCCTGGCTAGATCTGATGGCCACGTCCAGTCCCACCCTAACATAACCTGCTGGCAGCACTTGATGGCTGGTCCTCTCTGCTCCTGAATCCTGACTCCACCTGGCTTCTGGGGCCCCACCCCCATCATCCATCCCGTCGCCCGGCTCACTCCAGGTCAGCTACACTGGCCTTCTTGCAGTTCCTGGTGCGAGCAGGGAATGATCTCTTCTCAGAGCTTCTTACCCAACGTCTTTTCCTGGGATGCTTTTCCCTGGGTATTTATGCAGCTTTTGCCCTCCCTTCCTGCTCCTCCTTGCCCCTCCTGCTTTATTTTTCTCCTTAACATGTATCATCATCTCTACTACTACGTGTTTTGCAGATTTATATTTTTATTATCTATTTCCCTACTATAAGCACCATAAAGGCAGGAATTTTTGTTTTTTTCATTCACAGCTCTACCCCCAGTTCCTAGAATAGTGTCTGGTATATAATAGATGCTCAATAAATATTTATTAAATAAACTCTTTGTTATTTAAAACAGTTTGGGAAATACGCTTTGTATAGCTGATATTTTATCTAGTATTAGTAAGTTTCTGTCTATTTGGATGTTAACTAGACTTTAAAGAACAATTGGAAGTGCTCTGAATGCCCAAATTGTGAGTGCATCTATGCATTTGTTTTAGTTAAGAGCTTAGTTTATGCCAGATATTTTATGTGAATTATCTCATTTTAATTCTCTCAAAGTACTTTAAAGAGAGTACTATTCTCATTTTACAGAAGAGGAAACAGAGGCTTCAGAAAAATTATGTAAATTGCCCAAGGACACCAGCTGGCGGGTGATAAGGCTGGCATTTGGCACAGGCAGTGTGAGTGACCTGTCCACCTTCCACGTGCTATTTACATTAGTCGTGGCCAGGTGAGACTGCACAGAAACTAGGTGAGCAACCATATTCTCGTTATTTATCTCAGCATTGTTCTGACGCACACACACGCAGTTCTAAGCCAGTCTCAGACAAGTTGAAACTGAGAGTTGAGGGCTCTGCTTTGTTCTACAAACACTTGAGCCCCTGTGCATGCGAGACGCTGAGCTGGGCTCCATATTAGGAGCCCAGATTTGTTACTGAGGCTAAGGATGCATTGGCATCCTTGTCTTGCTCTTAAAAATTTTCCCTCATCCCAGTTGTGCTCATCGATCCAGGCCCAGCACAAATATCACCATCTCTGTTAAGCCAAGAGTTATTTCTTTCTTCTCTGAACCACATGACTAATTTATAGCTCTCCTGTGGCTCCCACTTTACACCGATTTTATTTATAGGGCTTGTACGCGTATCACGTCTCCACTGCAGACCGTAAACCAACGAGCAGAGTCCGCGCCGCGCATCCGCGTCTCCCACAACACGGAGCACGGGAGCCCGACTCCTGCTTAGGAAATGAACCTGGACTCCTGCTGTGGCCTTTGTTCCACCTTCCGCTCACTCAGTAAATAACTGTCAGGCACCTACTGTGGGCCAGGCCGGTCCTGCGTGTGGGCGAGGTGGCAGGAGACAACAAAGGCCGAGCCTTTCTCCGGTGAGCCCCGTTCTAGTGGGTGGAGACAGATGCTGAACACATTAGTAAGGAGGAATGCTTTGCAGGGACTTGAAAGAGAGAAGTGAGAGGGACTGAGTGGCCCCTTTGACTTGGACATTGAATAAAGTCCTCCCCTGAAGGACATACAAACGGAGTCTGAGGATGAGAACCTGAGGCAGAGAGTTCCAGATGGAGAGAAGAGCAAATGCATAGAGCTAGGATGGGAGTGAGTGTGGAGAGCTCGAGACATCGAAAGGGAAGCCAGGTGTGGTGGCACACACCTGTAGTTCCAGCTACTTGCGGGGTTGAGGTGGGAGGGTCTCTTGAGCTCAGGAGTTCAAGGCCAGCCTGGGCAATATAGAAAGACCCCATCTCTTAAAAAGAAACGAACGAACAAAAAGGAAATATAAGGGGGCCAATGTGGCTAAAACTGAATAAATAAGGGAAAGCAAGAGAGGAGATGTAGAACAGCTGATACTTGAGAAACTACTTTATTTTTAAAAAATAAATTAACTCTGGAGAATACTACACACACCACTACTTGGTGAGAAAGTATTATGTTGTCATTTTTTAGACAGTTCTTTCCTGCTGCATTATATTTTAGAATTGAATATTATGTTAACTATACAATAGCTAGGTTATCTCTCTGGTCAGCCAAGACCCTGTCAATAACCACAGCACAAAGGAAGATGTTCAGGGCCCAGCGGATGCTCGGTATGTTTCCGTGAGGCACGCTGTGCCATGTGCTGTTCCGTGTCATCATTCCGGGTTCCATCGGCTGTAGGGAGTGGTGGCAGTAGCTGAAATTAGTTTATTAACACACATTTTCCTTGCTATGCCCCAAACGTGGTTGGTGCAGATTCTCTGAGTATGATTAACTGCTTGCAAGAGTGCTGATCTGTGAACTGTTGTCACCTTTCTGCTGCGAGGCAAGTACAGAAATTGAGAGTGACCAATTGAAACTTGGAGAGCAATTGTATGAAAATTGTTCCATGGAATCCAAGCATGTGATCAGTGTTAGCAACTGTGGTTTTTGGTTTAAGTTTTGTGTAGAAGAATTTTTGATGACAATAACAGGACACCATTTTGTCTCTTTTTTTTTTTTTGAGACAGAGTCTCACTCTGTTGCCCGGGCTAGAGTGCCGTGGCATCAGCCTAGCTCACAGCAACCTCAAATTCCTGGGCTCAAGAGATCCTCCTGCCTCAGCCTCCCAGGTAGCTGGGACTACAGGCATGCACCACCATGCCCGGCTAACTTTTTCTATATATTTTTAGTTGTCCTGCTAACTTCTTTCTACTTTTTTGGTAGAGACGGGGTCTCACTCTTGCTCAGGCTGGTCTCGAACTCCAGACCTTGAGCGATCCTCCCGCCTCAGCCTCCCAGAGTGCTAGGATTACAGGTGTGAGCCACCTCGCCTGGCCCATAGGACACCATTTTGGAGTGGTTACCCTAATTAAGAGCTTGCCCTGTTTCTTTCACTGACAAAATCTGACTATGGAAAAAACATGTCAGCTCAACTAAACAACGTGCTTAGTGATGTCAGAAATGTACATGATGTAGAGGCTAATGTGTTAAATTCAGGGTTACCTTCTTTGAATTTAACACAAAGCTGGTCACAGCTGTTGATGCATACTGAGATATGATGGTTACTGAGGGGAAAATTCTATTGAGAATGTTTAAACTGTAGAGTGAACTTTTGGTATTTCTGTAAGACAAGAAATCAGTTTCCCAACTTTTAAAAGACATAAAAAAGGACATTCATATTTTCTTATTGTCTCATATCTATTTTTAATAAAATTAATACTCCATGCAAAAAGGAAGAAACACTGTTTTTTAATGACAGAAACAAATGAAGGGGCAAAAACAGAAGTTAGAAAGTTGGAATAACATTGTTTCTATAATTGTTTCTATAAATTATTATGACATTAACTTAACATTATCATTGAAGTAGGTGATGAACAGACATTTCCCACCTGTAAAAAGTTATCACCAATTTATGAATTTGATACAGAACATTTTGAACTTCATTCTTTACATATAGGAAATTCTTGGATCTAGAATCTAATTCTTTCATACAAAGATAATATAAATTTAGCCGAAACTTTACAAAATAATTGTTAAAGCTGGCTAACAAAGGATTGAAGGTAAGTTATCTTGCATAAGAGATATTTTTAAGTTTTCTCTCTGCCCATACACAACTTCTGCTTGTTGTTGATCTTCATGTGAATGGAACCATACAGCTTCTTTTCTCTGGGGTCTGGCTTCTTTCAGCAAGCATCGTGGTTGTGAGGGCAACCCCGCCGTTGTGTACAGCACTAGTTTATTCTTTTTCATTGCTGCATAGCATGCCATTGTGGGAATATGCCACCCTTTATTTATCCATTCTACTGTTGCTGGTTATCTCGTTATTTCCATTTGGTGGCTATTATGAATGGTGGTGCTACAAGCATTCTTGTACATAATTTTAGGTGAACATAGCACTCATTTCTTATGGGTATTTTCACAGGAGTGGAATCTCTGGGTCATTAGATGCTTCTGTTTAGCTTTCATAGATACCACCAAGTAGTTTTCCAAAGCAGTATACCAACTTGCAGTCCCACCAACAATATGTGTGGCAGTCTAGGTCTCCATTGCCTCTCAAATACTTGGTATTGACAGTTGTCTTGATACTAGTAAACCTGGTAGGGGTGTAATGGTGCCTCACTGTGGTTTTAGCCGCCAATTCCTGGTGATAATCTACAACCAAAATGCTCAGTGGGCTGTTCATGACTGGTCTGTAGTATGCAAAGCACTGACATTAAAAGTAAGCACTGTTAAGTTTTCATGGTAATTTGATCAATAAATTTTATTCTGTTAACATAAAGATTTGGGCTTGTGTTTTTTAATTTTAATTTTTATATTTTACAGTTTTAATAATTATATATAAATGATTGTTTTAACTTATTTGTCAACTAATTCTCTTTTTTGTACTTTATTTTTTTTTTATTTTTATTTTTTGAGACAGAGTCTTGCTCTGTTGCTGGGGCTGGAGTGTTGTGGCGTCAGCCTAGCTCACAGCAAGCTCCAACTCCTGGGCTCAACCGATCCTCCTGCCTCAGCCTCCCGACTAGCTGGGACTACAGGTGTGTGCCACCATGCCTGGCTAATTTTCTCTATATATTTTTAGTTGTCCAGCCAATTTCTTTCTATTTTTAGTAGAGATGGGGTCTCCCTCTTGCTCAGGCTGGTCTCGAACTCCTGACCTCAAGCAATCCTCCCACCTCGGCCTCCCAGAGTGCTAGGATTACAGGCGTGAGCCACCACGCCTGCCTTTTTTGTACTTTGTGATAGTATCCATTTGAGATCCACTGGAAACTGAAAAAAAGAGACAAGTCCCTTCATCACTGGTAGTTTGAAAGGCACCAAAATAGAGCAAGTCACAAGACAGCAATGTAGGTAGGTAAAGTCACCTAAGGAGAAGATATGGGGCCCAGGCCAGGAAAGTGGATGGAAAATATAAACATACTTAAACAGAGGAATTTGCTCACCCTGAGGGTGCGGTGATGGTTGAGGGAAGCTGGGTGATAGGGAGAGCGCCACTTGTTGGCAGTGAGTGTGAGCCTCTCAGCAACAGGCCCAGGCAAATCCAGGCTCATATTGGACACTTCTGCTCAATGCTTTGAAAAATTCAACTCATGTTCCGATTCCATACTTAGCACTGCTGTGTGGTGATGATTTAGCTTCCTGTGGGGCTCGACCGATTGCACTGCTATAACAAAATACCATAGATTGGGTGGCTTATAAACAACAGAAATTTATTCCTTGCAGCTCTGGAGGCTGGAAGTCCATGATCAAGACGCTGGAAGATTTGGTATCTGGTGAGGGCTCATTTCCTGGCTCATAGATGTGTCCTCACATGGTGGAAGAGGCGACCAAGCTCCCTCGGGCCTCTTTTATAAGGGCACTGATCGCATTCATGAGAGCTCTGCCCTCGTGACCTCATCACCTCCCAATGGCCCCACCTGCTAATACCATCACGTTGGAGATTAGGTTTCAACATATAAATTTGGGGGACAAACAAAAAGACCATGGTATATATTGAACACTCTGATGCTTGTGACTGTCATATCTGATTGTAAATTAATAAAAAAAATTGGAAAAACAAAAGAAAAAATAAAAAAAAATTGGCACTTTGACTTTATGCATGTCTAGGCCTGAAGAAAAGACCATGCATCTGCTCTTCTAGTTGTTACTGAATCAGGGTTTGAGCCTGCAAGATTGAGACGCCCCTCCAGACTGTGGTAAAGGCACCAAGGTGATAGCTGCCACCCTCTTGGGAGATCACCTTCCCTTTTTCCCTGGTGGCAGTATCCTGACTTTGCCATGGGTCACAGGAACATTGTGTATTTAAAATTTCCAGTTTTGATGAGCCACTGGCTGTGTTAATACAAAACAAAGCGCTTTTAAAAAATTCACTCAGTATGTTTAAATCAGTTCAGTTATCTCAGCTGGGTGCAAGAAGAAGACTGACACAAGACCTTCAGATAAAGAGTTTGTCCAGTCCATGGTGTCTTAGTTATTCACCTAAGTTGGAAGCTGCCACTGCTTAAAAATCATTCTTTCTCCCCTTGAATATAGAGAATTGTCAAGGACCAAATGAAGTCAAAGTATTGGTTTTATTTAATGCCTGCATGACTCTCAGTAGCCTCAAATGCAGGCAAAGTTGTATTGGAGAAAAATTGCTCCTAAGGCCAGAGTAGAAACCTCCTAGTGCCTCGGTTTAGGAACTCAGCTGTGGGAGTTTGTCCCGGGTCTGTGGTGGAGAACCTAGCTGCATTCATGCAAGCCAGTCACGGGCGCACTTCATGCACGCCTAGCCACTAGCAACACAGAGGAAAAGAATGTCAAGCTGTCTGTCACCACCAAGCCGCTGAGAGGCCCTGCCTGGGCTCCACAACATGTGGAGAAAGAACGCACAGGGTGGGCCGGGCGAGCAAGAAGAGTGAGAGCTTGGGCTCAGGTGGGTCAAAGAGAGACGTGGTACCTCCACCAAGGAGTGCTGGTGGCCCGCGCGTGTTGGGGTCTAACCTGTGCCCCTGGCTGCTCCTCCCAGAGAGGAAGGCACGAGGGGTAGAAGAGAATCAAACAGAGGCTCACTGCCAGCTCCCCGACAGGGCAGAGTGTGGGTGTGAGTTCACCCATACATGGGCGAGGCAGGCACTTGGGGACAGAAAGGTTTTCCTTCAAAGTGGTGATGCTTCTTTTCAGGGAGAGTCCTGTGACTGACAGCATTTGGCTCCAGCAGCCGTGTTCATGCAATGTGACCTTTCCATCCTCCTTCCTCCCAAGTTCGTCCCACCCTCTCCTCCCCTCCTCCCTCTCCTCCCTCTCCTCCCCTCCCCCCTCCTTTTGGCCACAGTCAATCAGACAAGGGGTAGGCCAATGAGTTTCTGGGCTTTGATACTGCGACCAAAAAAAGTCCAATCTTAATCTGGTTGCTCTTCTGAATCAAGGAAATGGAAATTTGGACACACCTTTCTGCCACAGGGAATGAGAAGCAGATAAATGTCGGCTGCAGGCAGTTATGCATAAAGGAGCAACGACAAAGAACCTGCTCTTGCAGGAAGTTCCGGGTCCGTGGTGTTCCTCCCTCCCTCTGCGGGCTGTGCAGTCCTGGGGGCTCCTACGCGTCCCGACGAGCAAAGTGCACGGCCGCACTGCCCAGCACGGCATCCGCCAGCCGCGCGCTGCCACTGCGCGTCTGCACGTGGCTAGAATGATGGAGAAGAGCTGTGGGTGTGAAACGCACGCCGGATTTCAAAAACTCAATGTTAAAAAGAATGTAAAACATCTCATTAATAATTTTAATATTATTCGCAAGGATAATAATTTGAATTATACAATTTGGATAATAGGTTATACAAAATTATTTTTAAGATGAATTTTACCTGTTTTTTTCCAATGCAACTACTAAAAAATTTAAAGTTACATTACGTGGCTCGCATTATATTTCTACTGAATAGCGCTAGGCTTGAGGAGAAAGGCTTTGCATCTTAGCTGATGACAGTATGTTCGCTCAGGAGCATATGCTATTTTAGGGTCTAACACAGGGGGTCCCCTCCTTTCTACCTTTTTGATTGTTACAGACTTTCAGAGTCTGATAAAGCCTATAGATCCCATTTGAGAATAATGTTTTTAAATGTGTAGAATAAAATATGTAAGATTACAAAGAAAACCAACTATGTTGAAAAACAGTAATAAAATATTTCAAAAAAACCAAATGTATGTATATTTATTAACACATTAAATAACAAATCCAGAGGCAGGCTGTAATATGAAGTGGTGATAAGTGTAAGTGATGTTTTGACACAGCCGTACAGCCATTATGTGATATAAAGTCACCTGTGGTTTCTATTAATGAGGAAGTCACAGATACTGATAACACTGCTGAGGTGCATCACCTTCGTGAATAACTGGAGCGAATGCTAACATCCAGCTAGAGATTAGTGAAAACACACACGTAACGTCTTCCCATCCAAATTCACAGGGAGGGTGACCAAGTCTGCTGGTTTGCCCAGAACTGAAGGATCTTCTGAGACTCAGGACTTTCCGCAATAAAAAGGGGAAAGTTCCAGACAAACAAGGTCAAGTTGGACAAACTATCACAGGTCCTCCGAATTCTGTCACTTATGGATTCTCCAGGCTAAGAAATCCCAGCCTAATAGAAACCAATAAATTTCCAATGGGAATTCAAAAGAGATGTCTTAGTGAGCTCCGGATGCTATAACAAAGTACCATAGACTGGGTGGCTTGTCAGCAACGGAAGTTCATTTCTCACAGTGCTGGAGGCTGGCAGTCCAAGATTAGGGTGCCAGCAGGGCTGGGCTCTGGCGAAGGTCTTCTTTTGGGTCGCAGACGGCTGATTCCTCACTGTGTCCTTGCAGGGCAGAAAGAGAACTAGCCAGCTCTCTGGCCTCGTCTCAGAAGGGCACTTATCCCATTCACGAGGGCTCCACCTTCATGACCTAATTACCTCCCAAATTTCCCACCTTCAACTACCATCACATTGGGGTAAGAATTTCAAGATACAAATGTTGGAGAGACATAAACATTTAGTTTATTTCGAGAGGGTAAGCATATATTGAGATTGTGCTCAAAATGAGATTTTTTCAAGTTAAGAGAACCTCAGAAAAATGAAGGCGCAGAGAAAACAATGAATTATTAAAGTCACACAAGTCACTGTTGAACAGACTTGGAATTCAAATTCTAAATCTAAATTTTTAAATTATAGAGGGAAATGCTTAGCTTTACTAATAAATTATTAATTTGAAGCAATGAGATTTTCAATTGGAAATAAGAGGAGTAACCATCAGCAGTCTTTCCAGTTCATGCCTGGAATATTCTAGGAAAAGTCTGTGATAATAAAATAAAATTTCATGGCCGGGTGCAGTGGTTCACGCCTGTAATCCCAGCACTCTGGGAGGCCGAGGCGGGAGGATTGCTTGAGCTCAGGAGTTTGAGACCAGCCTGAGCAAGAGCGAGAACCCATCTCTACTATAAATAGAAAGACATTAGCCAAACAACTAAAAATAGAAAAAATTAGCTGGGCATGGTGGCACGTGCCTGTAGTCCCAGCTACTCAGGGGCCTGAGGCAGGAGGATGGCTTGAGCCCAGGAGTTTGAGGTTGCTGTGAGCTAGGCTGACGCCACTGCACTCTAGCCCAGGCAAGAGAGTGAGACTCTGTTTCAAAAAATAAAATAAAATAAAATAAAATTTCAGTGGACGCTGGGCCTCTTATAACTGTGAGGCACCAACTAGTGGCTGACTTACATGAATTTTTCTTCAAATCCTCTATTTTTAAATGCAGTACTTTAAGAACTGATAATTTATAATTTGTATTTCACAGATTTATCATAGTGTAGTAAGTAAAAAGAAAAACTCAGTGTTAGAAAACATGGATTCAAGTTTTGTTTCTGGTACTTATAAGCTGTGTTACCTTATGAAAGTGACTTAACATCTCTGAGTCTGGTCTCCTCATCCCTAAAATGGTAATCTTTGTACAGCTCAGTGTCATTAGAATAATCCTGAAAGATGTTACCAAGTAGTCTTAAAAGGCCATGAGAAATTGCCAGAATTCAATAGTATATTTATTTTATATCTATATGAGTCATATGTACCTAGAGGGTATATGAGTGAGTAAATGATACCTAGTGTTTTACATCTCAGCAGGAAGGTAGTGGAATATTTAAAGTCAGAGGAATGAAAAATTTAAAAAGCAATCAACATGGGTGGGGGTTGCAAACTTTGGGGTGTAGATAGAAGGATTAGATGATGTATAAATTGAATCCAGCCAAGGGGACCATGTACCATCTCTCCCTCTAAGCTCCCTTAAATTTGTGGAGTCACTGGCCCAGAAACTCAAATATTTCAGAATATTAAAATCAGAGAGACAGAGAATGTCCCATGTGGGTCACCAACAAAAACCCTGTCAGCAGCCCATTTGGATCATTTTATAACCTGAAGCAAGCAAAGAAAGCAATTTCAAAAATTGCGTAAAATGGTAACCACTCTCCCCCTCCAAGTTAGAAAGAACAACAGAGACATTTCTCAGTGTGTGAGCATCTCTCATCGCTGGGAAGATTTAGAATTAGGAAGAGAAGAATGTCCAAGACAATGAAGCATTTCATGTTCATATTGCGATGTGGCGGAATCAACGCCCACCTTCTCCATCTCTCTCTCTTCCTCTGGCTCCTGGAAAGCGTGAAGAGCTTGGGGTCAGATTTGAATGGACATGTTATTTAAACCCTGCCACCATCACTTCCTAGAGATGTGATCTGCAATAAGTTCTTTGACCTCTGTAAGTCTCAATTTCCTCACCTATGTAGCACTACCCACCTGACAGCATTGCTATAAGGACTAGAGAATACATGTAGAATGTCGGTATAGAATAAGTGCTTTATAAACAGTAGCTGCTCTAGTTATCGATTGCTGAGTAACGAGCCACTCCAAAACTTCGTGATGTAAAGTGACAACGTTTTTATTATGCTCATGGATTCCGTGGATGAGGAAATCAAAAATGGCACGGGAAGAACAACTCTTCTATTCTCCATGATGTCTGGGGTCTCAGTTGGAATGACTTGAACGGCTGGGGACTGGAGGATCTACTTCTAAGCTGGCTTCTTCACTGACACATCTAGTGCCTGGGCTGGGTCCACTGAAGAATGGGCTCGGCCAGGATTGTTGATTGGAGCACTTACTGCTGGGCTCTCCGTGCAGCTTGGGCTTCCTTAGAGCATGGCAACCTCAAGGTAGTCAAACTTCTTACTAGCAGCTCACAGTTGTTAGTCAATATCAAACACTACCAAGGCAGTTTCAAAACATGGCCCAAAATTCTTGGTACTCCTTCCAACAAAAAGTCCTTGAAGGACAGTATGCATGAAAACTATAAAACCATCCAGAAGTCTACCATTGCTACATGAATAACACAGTATTGGGAGGAATAATAGAATAAAAATCAATTCAAGATGGATAACGGACTTAAACCTAAGGCATGAAACCTTAAGAATCCTAGAAGAAAATGCAGGGAAGACTCTTTCAGACATCAGCCTAGGCTGAGCGCGGTGGCTCACGCCTGTAATCCCAGCACTCTGGGAGGCCAAGGCGGGCAGATCGTTTGAGCTCAGGAGTTCGAGACCAGCCTGAGCAAGAGCGAGACCCCGTCTCTACTAAAAATAGAAAGAAATTGGTCAAACGACTAAAAATAGAAAAAATTAGCCGGGCACGGTGATGCGTGCCTATAGTCCCAGCTACCTGGGAGGCTGAGGTGGGAGGATCGCTTGAGCCCAGGAGTTTGAGGTTGCTGTGAGCTAGGCTGATGCCACGGCACTTGCCCCAGGCAAAAGAGTGAGACTCTGTCTCAAAAAAAAAAAAAAAAAAAAAGACATCGACCCAGGCAAAGAATTTATGAAGAAGACCCCCAAAGCAATCACAGCAGCTACGAAAATAAATAAATTGGACCTGATCAAATTAAAAAGCTTTTGTACAGCCAAGGAAACTATAATTAGAGCAAATAGACAACCTACAGAATGGGAGAAAATATTTGCTCTCTACACATCTGATAAAGGGCTGATAACAAGAAACTATCTAGAACTCAAAAAAAATCAACAAGAAAAAAAATCAAACAACCCCATCAATAAATGGGCAAAGGACATGAACAGAAACTTTTCAGAAGAAGACAGACTAATGGCCAGCAAACATACAAAAAAATGCTCAACATCTCTAATCATTAGGGAAATGCAAATCAAAACCACAATGAGATATCACCTAACTCCAGTAAGGTTGGCCTTTGTCAAAAAATCCCAAAGCAACAAATGCTGGCGTGGATGTGGAGAGACAGGAAGTCTCACACTGCTGGTGGGACTGCAAATTAGTGCAACCTCTGTGGAAAAGAATTTGGAGATACCTCAAAGAGCTGCAAGTGGAACTACCATTTGATCCAGCAATAGCACTATTAGGCATCTACTCAAAGGAACAAAAGTCATTCTATAACAGAGACATCTGCACCTGAATGTTTATGGCAGCACAATTCACTATAGCAAGGATTTGGAGACAACCCAAGTGCCCAGCAATTCATGAGTGGATTAATAAAATATGGTATATGTATACAATGGAATACTACTCAATTATAAAAAATGACGGTGATATAGCACCTCTTATATTTTCCTGGATAGAGTTTGAGCCCATCCTCCAAAGTGAGGTATCACAAGAATGGAAGAATAGGCACCACATGTACTTGCCATCAAACTGGCACTGACTGATCAACAACACTAAGGTGCTCACACAGCGGTAATATTCTCTGGGGGTATGGGGGTTGGGGGTGGGTAAACTCACAACTAATGGATACGGTGAGCATTGTAGGTGGGGAAAGGTCACGTTTCAAATCATGGTTGGGATGTGGCAAAGTGATAACATGTAACCAAAATGTTTGCACCCCCATACTTTCCTGAAATAAAAAATATATCAGAATTCCTTGAGATGAGCAATGTGTGAATTGGGGATTTAAAGATTTTAGTTCTGGGTTCTTAATTGTTCTTGGCTCATAATGATTCTTGGGTAGGTCTGTTCCAACCCCCATCATATTATGTAGCGCCTGCCTCCTGGGACAGTTTCTGCCCCTGTTCTGGCCAAGATGACCATTGGCAAGCTTCACTCCTGTCCCAGCTAGTTCTCTGACTTCCTGGTCCACAAATCTTCTTGGCTACTTCTTTGATTCCTTTCTGTCTTCAGTCCAGGCCATCTGTTTTCTTCTGAGGCTACAATAACAGGAGGCCAGGAAGCACAGGAAAGCTATAGAGATTTGTGTGCACATGCAGAGCATGATGATGGAGTGCAGATTGCTTGGCATTCACTATGAGGTTAGCACCAAGTACAATTGTGCATTTGTTTTTTGAAACAAAAACATATCTTGCAGACATTGAAGACTTGACTTTCAAAGTAGAGTGCTTTCCTTGTACATATGCACACGTACACTTATATATATGCAATGATTCTTTTAAGAAGAATGTCATTCACTCTATCATTTTTCTGCTTTTTGGCAGGCATCCCTGGCTTAGCCATCACTAGCTAGTTAACCATTAAAGGGCATACCTTCTGTGGTTTATTAAAAGATCCAATAGCTTTGAAGGGTTAAGATATTTCCCTGCCTACTGACCTTAGTGAGGGTAGAGGACAATGGGAATGTGGCCAAGGTCATGGGCATTTGACACTGCTGCCTCCCAAGAACCTGATCACCCTCGATTCTCCTGGCTCTGATTATTTTTCAGGTGACTATTTGTTGTTTACCCAAAAGAATCAGAAGACAGAGTGGATGAGGACAGCTGAGGGCGAACCCAGCCTCTGCACTTTTCAAGAGACTAATTTGGCTGTGGGGAGCCTAGAATTCAACAGGAACTTTTTCCCCTAGCTTTGCGTTTTGGGGTTCTTTTGCATGCATCGATTTTGCATCTCGGCTTGATAAGAGCCTTTGCTTTGAGCCCTCCTTTTTCACTTCGCAATTTTTATGACAATTATAATGGAGTGTCATAAATTCTACTCCTTCAGTCCTGTGGACTTTCAGACATTGTCTCTCTGTTTGAGGTTAGGTTTTTAGGAGCTTCCTCCACATAAAGTTTTTACTTCAAGAGTTTTGGAATTTCTCTAGAAACCGTGCACTGAGTCAGAATGAAACCACATGACACCTCCCTAAGTTGGATATGGTAGAAGAGCTAATACACGCAAGGGGTGTGCTTGAAGAATGAAGCCGACTGCTGTTCAGCCACGTGTGGGGATTGGTTCTGCTGAGTGGATCATGCAGGCTGAGGACAAAAACTGAATCGCTAGCAAACATATAAAAAAATGCTCAACATGTCTAATCATTAGAGAAATGCAAATCAAAACCACAATGAGATATCACCTAACCCCAGTGAGATTGGCCTCTATGAAAAAATCCCAAAACAACAAATGCTGGTGAGGATGTGGAGAGATAGGAACACTCTCACACTGCTGGTGAGACTGCAAATTAGTGCAACCTCTGTGGAAAAGAATTTGGAGATACCTCAAAGAGCTAAAAATAGAAATACCGGCCGGGCGCAGTGGCTCACGCCTGTAATCCTGGCTCTCTGGGAGGCCAAGGCGGGTGGATTGTTTGAGCTCAGGAGTTCGAGACCAGCCTGAGCAAGAGCGAGGCCCCGCCTCTACTAAAAATAGAAAGAAATGAATCGGACAACTAAAAATATATAGAAAAAATTAGCCGGGCATGGTGGTGCATGCCTGTAGTCCCAGCTACTCGGGAGGCTGAGGCGGAAGGATCACTTGAGCCCAGGAATTTGAGGTTGCTGTGAGCTAGGCTAACGCCATGGCACTCACTCTAGCCCGGGCAAAAAGAGTGAGACTCTGTCTCAAAAAAAATAAATAAATAAAAATAAAAATAGAAATACCATTCCATCCAGCAATAGCACTATTAGGCATCTACCCAAAACAGCAAAAGATATGCTATAATAGAGACATCTGTACCCGAATGTTTATGGCAGCACAATTCACTATAGCAAGGATGTGGAAACAACTCAAGTGCCCGTCAATCCATGAGTGGATTATTAAAATTTGGTATATGTATACAATGGAATATTACTCAATCATAAGAAACGACAGCAATCTAGAACCTCTTATACTTTCCTGGATTGAACTTGAGACCATTATCCAAAGTGTTCCAAGAACAGAGAATTAGAGAAAAGAGCACTGGCACCTGGCAGGCATTGTGCCATAGAACCTATCTACCCTATAATGGCTTTCACAGCTCCACAGGCGGAACGACTCCACTGCTAATCACGATGGAGCTCCACAGTGATCCTCATTATGCTCTGTCACAAAGGTGGGGCAAACAGTCTCTGGCACATTCCCTTTCTATTCCTATCACTGACCCAAAGATGTCAAGTTTGGATTTCTGTATTGGATGGGTGATTGAACACACGCCATATGACATTAGAACCATCCATTCATTATATGAGTTCACATTCCACACTTGGAATTCTCTTATGACTGCAGTGTTTTAGATTGTTACTAAAAGCTGGTGACTCAGAAAAGCTCTGACTCTCAAGTATGGGTGTGACCTACACTAAACACCTCTGACCTTCAATGCGAGGCTTTCTCCAAGACGTGAAGCTTAGTTCCCAGTGAAATAAAATGGCTTTCAACTTTTTAGTGCTGACAAGGAGAAATAACAACAATTTGTCTGGGAAGGTAGAGAGACCATCACTCCAAGGGGTCATTCGAATAGTCTTGTTACCAATACATCACCACGGTTTCAGATGCACTTCAAACAGGCCCCTCCTGCCTCGGGAAGAGACTTGCAGCAAAGGTTAATTGTTGACGGTGGAGCACCCAGTGTGCTATAACCTTTATCTACTCAAGTAATCTGAACCATTATAACCAACCCCTCCCTACTTCCCTTGAACCTTACTGTGCTAGAGCTGTGGGAAAATATTCTTCCTTCATACACTTCGCTTATTCTTTTCCAACTTTACCTCTAGACCATTCTCTCTTCTCTGTCCAGGTGATATCACGTCTGAAATAGATTCTTGGCCTTCATTTCCCTTAGTCCACTCCCTCCGTGTTAGACACCGAGGATGGGTCACTGGGTGTGCGCACTGAGCGTCCTGATTCTGTGACCATGACAGCAAACACAGTCTGAGAGACAGCGGGTCGGGAAGACAGCCGCTGGTCATGCTCCCATCCAGGTGAGCCTCTAGCTGGCCTGGAGGAAGAGCAGCGCTGGGAGTCATTAGAGGATATCTAACTGCATGGCTCCATCTGCATTCCATCAGCACCCTCCTTCTCACGGGCACTGCTTTCCTGGGTGAACTGATCCAACCCGAGTTTCAGGTGGGGCTTTTCAGACTATGCGTGTAGTCACTGCTTTTTTGTCGTGGGTCAGGAGGCACGTATCTTCCTCAGTTCAGTTTTACTTCCAACGTTACATAAGACAAGGCTAAAAACTGGTTAACGATGTGAAAAGAGGAAGCACTCTATGGACTGTGCTAACTCGAAATGTCATGCAGTAATATTTGCATTTATTAATTCAGCAAGTATGTATTGAGCACCTTCATGTGCCAGCTATAAACCACGCATTGGTAATGCGGTGATGAGCAAAAGCCTACGTCATCTCTGTGCTCAAAGAGCTTGCTGTGTACTCTGTTGGGTTGGACATTAATCAAGTAACCACACAAATAAGTGGAAACAGTTTAACTCTGCTAAGTGCTAAGAGCCTTCCCTGGTAAGCGGTGATTGAGGTGAAACCGGAAGAAAGAATGGAATTTGACCAGGTGAAGGGAGAGGTGAAGGACATCCCAGACAACGGCAGCAGCACCGTCGAAGGCCCTGTGACAGGAGAAGGCAAGGCGTGACTTGAGTGCGGTTGGTGGCTGGGGGACCACGGTTCAAAATGACGCTGGAGAGGTGGGCAGGGGCCAAATATGCAGGGCCTCACAGCCGTGCTGAGGATTGGTGTTTATCCTCGAAGCAATGGGAAGCCGTGGAAGTGCATTGGTGGAGGGGGAGGGTGGTAAGTGGTCAGATTTGTGTTTTTAACAAGATCACTCTGGTGGTAGTATGGGGTAGAGGGAGCTGAGGGCCAAGAAACAAGTATTACTACGACCCCAGTCAGACCAGACCACTGTGGTGAACCAGGCGAGGAAGGAAGGTAGCTTAGACTGTGGGGATGGATGTGGAGAGAAGAGGTGGATGCCAGGTGTGTTTGGCACTCGGGGATGGTTTGAATACGAGAAATGGGCAAGTAGAGGTTTCAAGGATGAACAGAGGAAGACTATTTGGAGGGATCAGAGTTATCTTTATCAATATTTTGTGTTCATCTTTTCAGGTCCCTTTGACATTATAATTTTTTGATAGACTGTTTTTATGTCTTAAAAACTTAGAGGATGCATTTCCTAAGGAGAGTGTGGTCTATAGTCAGGCGCGTTGCTGATTGTTGTGTTGAGGACATCAGAGCTTTAGTGAGGGTGACCCGCTGGGAAAGCCACACATATAGGGCGAGTGATGGATAATCCCTACGGAAGTTGGCAGAAGGCAACGTGTCAACTACCCTCGCCCTATCCTCACTCCGGGAACTGGCACGTTTCCTCTGATTCATGTGGCCACGAATTCCTTTTTGTTGCTAACAGCTGCTTTGCTTCCAAAATAGGATCAAGCAACTCTTAATCAAAGCAGTCCATCTGTGTTTGAGACTTTCTCCAGTCAATTCTGTTTGCAGATTATCTGTCCAGGCAGTTAATTGATCACATTCCCTATAAAATGCACCACCTCAGGGAGTTTGCTTTGTTTTCTGAGGAAGGGTAACCCTGGAGAAGGCACTGGGTTAACAGATACTACATTCATTGTGGCCATTTTATCCCCTTGGTCCCAGCCCAGGGCTTGTTAACACAGAACTCTTTCATATTTCCTCTTCCCGGGGCCTACAGCTGGTAGCGCACTTGGGAATAAGACAGACTTCCCTCCCTGTCTTACCAAACCCGGACCTGAGAAGACAAAATGGTCAGGTTGCTTTTTCCATATTCCTCCTTGTCTGGTCACATTCAACAGCTCATAGAACTTCTCAAACTCTGCCCCACCAGAGAGCACTGAGCTATGAGTCCTTTGATGCCCTTTGGCCCTAACTGACGCCCTCCGGATGTGACGAACAGCTGGGTTCATGACAGCAAACATTCACTGCTCACTTACTATATGCCAGGCACTGTGCTAAGTGCTATATATGCATTTAAAATTTTTTATTGAGGTATAACATGCAGTAAGGTGCACAAATTTTTATAGCACAGTGTAAATCTCAATGAATTTTTATATATGTGGGCACTTGGTCAACACCATGCAGGTCGTGATATAGTACATTTCCAACACCCAATACGGTCCCCTTATTCCCATGTCCCAGACAACACCATTGACTCCCCCGTGATAAACACCGTTCTGACTTCTCTCGCCAGAGTTTAGTTCTGCCTGTTCTTGGGCTTTATGTAATCAGAATCACACAATATGTCTATGAGAGACATCCATGTTGTTGCATGTAGCAGTAGTTCATTCTTTTTTATTGCTGTATAGTTTTCCATTGTGTAACTGTATCGCAATTTATTTCTCCATGTTTCGGTGGACAGATATTTATTTCCAGCTTCAGGCTATTACAAATAAAGTTATTATGACCATTACTGTATGTCTGATTTTAGTGGACATCTTTTGGATATATTAATACACCTATGAATGGAGTTACTGTACTATAGGAGAGGTGTGGGTTTAGTGTACAGGAGTAGATACTGCCAAAGAGTTTCCAAAGTGGTTCTACCAGTTTACACATTTACTAGCGGTTTCTGAGATGATTCCGGTTGCTACACATCATTATCAATGCTTGATATTATCAGTGCTTAGTTCTAGTCATTCTGGTGCATGTGTGGTAGTGTCTTATAATTTTAATTTGCATTTCTCTAATGATTAATGATGTTAAGAACTTTTCACATACGTGTTGGCCATTTGGAAATCATTTTTTGTGTGTGTGAAGTGTCTTGTAACTCATTTTTTTACTGTTGTCTTTTTCTTACTTATTTGTAGAAATTCTGGCTTGCCAAGTCAGATATCTATTGATGCCTGACAAGTCATCCCAGAATTTAGTGGCTCAAAACAACATTAATCATGTTAGTATTCTCTCTCCTGGTGCTGGAGGTTTATTGAGCTCAGCTAGGCAGAGCCCACTTTGGGTCCCTTGTGAGGTGGCGGACAGATGGTGACTGGGATCGAAATGTTTGGAAATCTCAGTCATTCCCATGTCTGATGCCTGAGCTCAAACAGCTGGCGATGGGAAGAGCTGGGGCTTTTAAGAGTCTTTCTCTAACTGAACGTAGTCTTACACCATAGTCTCGGTAGCATCGGGCTTCAGGGTAGCTGGGCTTCTTGTGTGGCAGGTTGGGGTTTCAAAAGGCATGTGTCCCAAGAGTGATCCAGGTAGAAGTTGAATCAACGTTTATAATGTAGCCTCAGAAGTCCCACGTCATCCCTTACACCATTCGATATTAGTCAAGACAGGCACAAAGGCCTGCCCAGTTTTAAGGGAGAAAACATAGATTCCATCTCTTGATGGAAGGAGTAGCAACTATTTAGAAGAATACGTGAGACTGTTACGGCAGGGCTGACCCAGAATAGAACGAGAGACACACACAGAGATTTTGACAATACTGGTTTTATATGCCGGCCGGCAAGGCTCAGAGGGAAATTTGCTCTCCCCAAATTCTGAGCACCAGACAAAGAGCATTGCAGTCTTTTATACACTCTGCTTAAGAAGGAGGGGCATGGCTATAACAGGGTTAACTTTAGTGAGGCAGGGTCTTAAGCTACTTTACAGCCTGGTACCTTAATTGCTACAGGTGATTTATGAGGACAAGGTCGCAGGGGAGGAGGGGGCCCAGGTAAGGATCGCAAGGAAAAAAAGCCCGGTAGTGGAATTTTCCGATCTTCTACTTCAAGACCAGAAATATTGTTGTGGCATATTTGGATAATATAGTACACCACAGTATGCCCTCTGGCCACAATTCATATCATTTTCACGTATATACTTACCTCCTTCCCAAAGACCCCTCCATGTCTCATCCCGGGATGAGAGGATCTCAGGGTCTCAGCATCTAAATCTGGCCCAGATGTGGATGAGGCTCCTCGCAAACTGCTCCTCGAATCCCGTCCCCTCCACGTGAAGACCTGCGTACTGCAGCTGTCTGCCCCACACTCCCAACATGCCATAATGGAACAGTCACAGACCAGATGCTGACTGTTATAGATGCATGGGGAACTCCTGTTCAAAACGGAAATACACAGCAGTCACTGATCCAAAATCCAGCTGGGGACGTGTAGGGCTCAGTCCTACTTCCTAGGAATGATTTTCTGTGGCTTTTCATTCCATCCTCCAGGCTCTTGGTTCCTTCTTCTGAATTACCCTTCTCCTAATAAATGTGCATGCATTTGCAGCTAAGCAGTTTTCTCAGCCTTCTTTCTGTCCATTGATGTTTGAAGGTCCCCAAAACTCTTTTCCCTGTTTATTGTCTTAGTCTGTTTTAGTCCAAGAGGTTACAATTCCTTTAAAAAACATTATGGATTTTTTTTTTTATGAGTCAATTTAGAAACCAGGACATCATGCAAAAGCATATCTCCAAACCGTTTTTGAGACAAGCTCTTCTCTGTCACGGGCTTTCTGCAAGGCTGAGGTGAGGCCGAGGCTCCCTGTTAGGCTAAACTCTATAAATAAACCAAAATTCTGAGAAGCTCTATTATTTAATAGAGAGGATCTAAGAGGCATAATCTTCAGATTCTTGAAGGGCTATTTGTCTGTTTGAAAGGGTCTAGGGGAGAAGGGCAGAGGGAACGAAGAGGAAAAAAAAAAGAGAAAAAAGAGAAAAAGGGTCTGGGAAACACTTCTATGAGACCTTTTAACAAAGGATTTCACTGGATACCCTCAAGTTTCATGTTGAGGCCACACGTTCAAGATCATGCCCTGCATTTCATCTCTGCCTGAAGCCGTTTCCTGGGTTGGCGTGGTTTGCCATCTCGAGAGGCTGGGAATGAGGAAGAGTTTTGTTTTTGAACTCACCAAGTCCCAGTTCCTTTACACTTAACAGTTTATCTCTCTCCTTATTTACTTTCTCTCTCTCCTCATCCATTTTACTATAAACAGTGAGAAGAAGCCAAGTGGCACCTACAACACCCTGCCTGGAAATTTCTTTAGCTGGATCACCTAGTTTCTATTTCTCTATTTTCCGTGGAACCGCAGGCGACAGTGTTACTCAACTTTCCATCACTACATAACGAGTCCCCTTCCCTTCAGCTTTCTAAAACCTCTCCCTCGCTTCTTGCGACCAACAGCCTACTGAAGGCCCTCCAGGCTCCCGCACGGCTCCGCGTGCCTAAGCCGCTCTCACACACGTCAGGTTCTGTTATGGCAGCGCCACCTCTGTGTGCCAGATTTTCCGGTATTTATTGCCGTATAACAAACTACCCCCCCCCCGCCCCCACAATGTTATGGTTTAAAAAAATCACATTCATTTATTTTGCTTATGCATCCGCACTTTGGTCCAGATTGAACAGGGAAGGCGTTTCTCTGCGATGGGCGGGAACATTGACTTCCAAGATGGCTCACTCACGTGGCTGCCGCGTTGGCTGAGGAGGGAAACCTTGGTTCCCGTCCCTGCGAACTTCTTCCTGTGGCTCCTGTTTCCTCACAGTGTGGTGGTTGGGTTCCAAGGTGAATGTTTCAAGACAGGTAGAATTATGGTCTTTTGGCATCTAGCCTCAGAATTCACATAGCATCATTTTCGCCAAACTGTATCAGTCAAAATGGTCACAAAGGTCCCCCTAGGTTCAAGAGAGGGACCTAGACTGCACCGTTTTCACAACGGGGCAGTGGCAGAGCTCTGAATGAGCACATGGGGTGGGAAGTATGGTCACAGCATCTCTGGAAAGTACAATATGCCAAGCTTTCTTTTCACGCAGATAATGGTATCTTATCATTAATAAAAGTTCTTGATTTTAATGAAGTCTAATTTATCTATCTTTTCTTTTGTGGTTAGTTCTTTGTGTGTGCTATTTAAGAAAGCTCTGCCTACCTTAAATTTACGTTATTGTATTTATCCACATCACAATCCTGTAAGGCAGGGATTGTTGGTGTTATGACTCTCGGTTTTTACAGAAGAGCAAGTTGGGGCCCAGAGAAATTAAACACCTGACTCCAAAGTCCGTGCTTTTTCCTGTCATTTTGTCCCGACTCTCCTGGCGTCCTAACACTTAGGGTGAACCTCGATGCCTGTTGGACCTAGTCTCATCGGACCCGGCATCCCTGGGACCATCTCAGAGCTGATTCTCCCTTGAAAGCCTGTTTGCCTGTCTATATGTTGGTCCTACTCCTCCAGAACAAATACTCCACAAAAACAAACTCTTTCAAGTTCCTGGATGATCTTGTAAGAAGTCGTAAAAAGAAGGCAGCTTCTTATATACAGATGACTTAAATTATATATGAACTCAAAGAGGTTTTGCTTTGTTTTATACCTTTGCTGTTATTATTGTTGGCTTTTTGATTGTGTTTTGGTCTCCACAGAGAAATATAGGATAAGGAAAAGGGAACTGCATGGTTCTAGTCTAAATGGCCCTAAAAATGGGTTCTAATTTTAGTATTGAGTATAAATAGCTATTTAATATATAATTTTAAGCATACAATTAACAGGACTGTAAGATGTGAGCATAAAACTACCTGTTCCAGTACTTTACCAGATCGTTATGGGGACAAAATGAGCTAATGGACAGACGTCAACTCCAAGGGCAATGACTGCAATGCTCCTCTCTCTTTACTAAAAGCAGCAAAGCCCTGCCAAGAGGCGGGTCAGCAGACAGAGTGGAGAACAGAGCGGTGCGCTAGCCAGAGCACAGTTTAGGAAAACTTTGTGGTTCAAAAAATGTCATCATGCATAAACACCTATATTTTTATCTAACTTGCATTACCAAGCATTTGGAAGCCTGTCAGCTTTTCGCAGTTGTTCCTTCCCTCACAGAAACTACTAGGTAATTTAAGTTAAATGACGCATTAGAGAAGGGAAGAGCCAACTCAGGATGGTGCTAGTTCATTTTTGCAGGTTTCCTGCTAACACAGGTTAAGAGGTGAGGAGTAGAATGGGGTTTTACAAGATGATTGCCCTTTGCCAGCTCAGAACAGTTTCAGTACTGAATTAGTTACAGCATGTGACAATGCAAATAAGTTCTTTTTGTTTCCTGCTTCACTTAAAGTGACAACATAATCAAATTATTGTATTTACTCTCTAGTTGCTAAATGGCAAACTTGGAAAGATCCTGACATCGAAAAAAAAATATAAGCTCTAATCAAGGCCAAATTGTAAAGTGACTAATATTTTATTGAGCTACCTGAACTACGTGCCAGGTAATTTGGTTTTTTGTACAGTATTAGCCTGTTCAGTTCCCGTGACAACTTTGTGCACTAGATACAACCATTTTCCTTATTCTACAGACGTGGAAAATGAGGGGCAGGGAGCTGTGGGGATCCAGAATTCCAGCCGATGGAGCTGGATGCCAGAGACTGTCTTTGGAATCTTATGTTATACCGTCTCTCTATGAAATATAGGATTAAATGCTAAAACTGATATTAACAAGTCAGTCTGGAGATAGCTTGCTTATGGCTGACAGCCCGAAGCAGGAAAAAACCCTCAGGTTCTAGAGTTGGGAGGGTGGATGGTTCTTAGCGCCAGAGAGGAAGAGTTGGAGACCCAGGTCATTTCTGCAAAGAGGGAGGAGTCAGTTCCAAATGTCATCCAATCCACAAGCTGCTCTCTCCCTCCGCTAAGGTGAGGTAGGTGTAATAACCTTCCTCTTGCTGCCACTGCAAGAGCAAAGGCAGTAAAACGACCAGAGGAAAAATGGTAGTTGCGTGAGTATTTCAGAGAGAGTTCATTGGAGGAAAACAACCCGTTTGGGCATTCTGCTGAGAAACTGCTGATGGAGAGAAATTCTACACAATAACATTCAAAGCCATGGTATGAGGGTGTTACCACCCAAGGCTAACAAGCTGGCACGTGAACTGCAATGGAACCCAAAAAGGTATTAGGAAATGATGTGCAGCAAGGTGTTGAAAGGGGAATGAAGATGAGCCCTCAACCACATCGGGAGAAAGGTTTCTTTTTTATTTATTTGTTTTTTCCCTTTTCTTTCTCTCTCTCTCTCTCTCTTTTTTTTTTTCCCTCTGTCCCCACCGCAGGGGGCTAGTGGACCCCTCCCTCCTAAAAGGTTTCTTCCCTTCCACAGTGTGGAAGACCTGGAATGAGCATCAGACCTGGACAGGATATTAGTTGCAGAGGAGATACATGCAGCTCCATTCACATCCCCTTGGAGCACTTATTTCCTGCCAGACTCTCGACTGCCAGAACATGTAACTCTTTGCCTAAGCCCTAAAGGCTTCCTTGGACATTTAGAGGTGCTGGAGAATTCACTACCACCACCTCCACCACCACCCACCAGCCCACATACACATCGTCCTGTGGCCTCCAACCAGTGGCCTGTGGGAGATGGCGGACATGTACCCCGGCTCCCTCGCCTCTCAGCAGGAAGCTCGGCTATGCTCTTCTCTGTGACCACAATCTCAGCAAGATTTGACTCTAGTTAGACACAGTAGGAACTTGCTAGAAAATGCATCATTTATTGTTTTCCTTTCTCACTTAGAAAGTGATTAGCAAATATTAATTCATTTCCTCCTCTTTTTGATTAATCTCCTTAGTTAAAAATTTAGGTATTTGAAAGACACTGTTGTCACACTATTATATTCAACCAAATAGATAAAAAGAAGTGTGAAAATACTTAGAAAGTTTATTGTTTGGAAAAGACAAGAGCTATGTAAACAATTGAATGTTGATATGTTAGATTATTAATGAGGCAAAACCATAGGAGCAAAGAGCATCACACTCTTAAATGAGGAATCATGTCTAATACACTTAGAAAACAGTTAATGAGGATTAAAAAGCAACTGTGCTTTGCAATTATGAAGACACTAAAGAAATCTGCAAACTGTTACATAGAAACATCTTATAGTTGAGATTGCTGCAAATTTCTTGGGATTCTGAGTCAACTAATTGGAAGAGGGATATAAAGAAGAAAGATATGGAAGTGGAATGTTAGAAGCATTCTCTTTAAAATCAGAATCAAAATAAAGATGCCGCTATCAACATTTTTAATCCATTCAACATTGCACTAGAGACTATAGCTGGAACAGTAAGACAAAAAGAGATAAGCTATAAGAATTGGAAAGGAAAACATGAAACTATAGTTAGTTGCAGATAATATGATTGTTCTTACAGAAACACAAAGAACAATATAAAAATAAACTGTTTTTATACATCAGCAACAGTTATAAAAATACACTTTTTAATTTTTAAAAATTTTATTTATTTATTTATTTTGAGACAGACTCTCCTGCTCTTTCACCTGGGCTAGAGTGCCATGGTGTTAGCCTAGCTCACAGCAGCTTCAAACTCCTGAGCTCGAGTAGCTGGGACTGCAGGCACACACCACCACGCTTGGCTAATTTTTCTATTTTTAGTAGAGATGGGGGTCTCACTCTTGCCTCGGCCTCGCAGAGTGCTAGGATTACAGGCATGAGCCACTGCCCCCTGCCTAAAAATACGTTTTTAAAAAGGATTTGCAATAGTTACAGAAAGAAAATTAAGAAACCTATGAATCAATCTAATAAAGTTGATCAAGGCCTTTAGAGGAAAAAAACTATAAAGACTGAAAAAAACATAAAAGAAGGCCTAAGTAAATGGAGAGATCTATAATGTTCATGGAAAGGAAGATATAATATCGTGAAGATGTCAGATTTCTCCACATTTTATCTATATAAAATTCCAATTCCAATAGGCTTTTCATGGACATTGATAACCTGATCCTAAGACCTAAATGAAAAAACAAATTTCCACAAATAGTCAAGCTACTTAGGAAGAAGAACCAAAAGTGTGGAAAGTTGCTATAATAGATATGAAAACTTAATATAACACTATAATTACATCATGTAGAAATACATACCAATGTAGTAAAATTATAACAAAAATTATCACAAAATTCAGTACAATGAATACAAGGGGAGAAGATAAAGGGACTTCAAAAGTTGTGGTAATATTCTGTTTCTTCAGCTGGGTTAGTAGATATACATTCATTTTGGCTGGGCACGGTGGCTCATGCCTGTAATCCTAGCACTGTGGGAGGCCAAGGCGGGTGGATCGCTTGAGTTCAGGAGTTCAAGACCAGCCTGAGCAAGAGCGAGACCCCATCCTTACTAAAAATAAAAAGAAATTAGCCAGACAACTAAAAATATACATGCATAAAATGAGCCGGGCATGGTGGTGTGTGCCTGTAGTCCCAGCTACCCGGGAGGCTGAGGCAGGAGGATCGCTTGAGCCCAGAAGTTCGAGGTTGCTGTGAGCTAGGCTGACGCGACGGCACTCTAGCCCAGGCAACAGAGTGAGATTCTGTCTCAAAAAAAAAAAAAAAGAAAGTACTCTGTGTGGTGGTTTACAAATGATGGTTTATTCTTGATAAGTAAAGTTTAAATCATAGTTATATAGCCAGATAAAAGGATAGCCTAATTAAATTGCCTGATTAATGGTTGCCTTCTGCTTCTGTGAATTCGCTTGCTTAAAATTGTAATCGGTTTTTCGTCTATGCTCTGGCTCCAGGGTGTGGTGGAGCAAATAGTTCCCAC